>DWDT01005911.1:0-10065 GCA_018245595.1 Microceris scylla
GCCTGGCCGCCGACAGGCAGCAGCGTCGGCGGTGCGAAAAGCTGTGCCCTGCGATCTTAAACCCGCATACCCAGCGTGAAGATTACGGGCATAAAGCCCCTTTTAGGGGAGGCCTATGTCCAACAGTGGACTAAGATAGGCCGATGATGATGATGAGGTTACTTTAAATTTTGAAAAAAAATTGACTCCCATGCGAATTTATAATGCTCCTCAATGACTCCCATGCGTCTACTATTATAACGGCTTTTTAAACCTTTATAAGATGATTAGGTACACATACTCGTATTTGTAGACTATATAAAATACACGATACGAGTACATCAGTATTTCAAGTACATAAATTACTTGCACGTATCATGCCTATAAAACACCCATATAATAAATTATGGCTCGCTGTTTCTTGTAGGAAGAGATGGTCATTTATCTCGTACTGTATGGTTCATAAAACTGAACAACAACTGACTTCGAACTGGCTTGTAGGAATGGGACTGTTAGTGTAGGTTAGAACAGTTAGTGTATGTTATGAATAAAATTATTAATATTATTAAATACAAGTACATGAGAACGACGGAGGCTGTTATTATCGTTAGCTCGGTTAGCTCATATTAGCATGAATATATGTAGTTAGTATCAGTAAGCGTCTGTCTTATTCGAAGTGGTCCATAGTCTCGTCGCTACTCCTGGGGATTGAGATGGTCGTCTCTAGTAGACACTCGGATCGACAATCATACCGTTCTGACGATACGCAACAGCAAAGGATGTAATTTAATGAATACAGAAGACGATTAATTTGAAGCTTTTAAAATAATTATACTCTTCCCGCATAAATATGTATTCATTGTATCTGTCCAGTTTGAATTGCTTTGTCATTTATATAATTTAAAGAAACACCTACCTCAAATGGAGATTCAAAGACTTGAAAGATACTATTGATTCAAATACCTATTACTTATGGCCTACGCGTACTTTGATTTTAATATGAAAAAAATACGTTTTAAATATATTAAGAGATATTTTTAAGATCATAATATCAACGCTTCATAAAATAGGTACGTGTATAATTTTTTTTAATGTAATAAGTTACCAATTGTAGTACAGTAATGGAATTATTTCTTTTACCACACAATGCCTACTATGAGTATAAGAACACGTTTATACTTTTAGCGCTATTTGTAGGACACCGGTTTTGTGAAAAAAATATTAATAATACTATGACACACTGTATTGGGACTATGGCATAGGAAAAATTGCGTCACAGCGAGGCCCGATCTGCGTCCGCGACTGGACAGTTGCCAGCTACTAATCGTGATAAAGTTATACATTTAATCGCAGAAAACGAATACCTTTGTATCATATAACATTTAAGAATATACAACTTTTGTTATTCAAACACATTTAGATAAGTTATCAACGGTCAAAAAGAAACTTCCGCTTTCCGAGGTTTTAACCTGTGATAAACCAAATCGCTAATGTCCTGAACATAACAAATATTACTCTTTGTAATTAATATTTGGTATTTTGTATGAAATTTTTGTTGCAAATCATAATAAAAGCAGTTAAATAATTGTTATTTATGTCCCTTACGGCCTGGGCATTGAGGAACCAGTGACAAATATCTCTATGCTTTCAGACCTGTCGTGCTGGGGTTGCTTTATCAGTCTGTACATGTTTTAGGAATTGAATAAAACAATTCCACTTAAAATGAATCATGAAGGTGCAGCAGAGGTCTGTGGAAGTCGGAAAAGCGACGTCACAGCGAGGTCCGGCGCGCGTCGGTCGCTGGAGGCCTGCCAGCGCCTAATCGTCACGCAGTTACACATTCAATCTGATTCCGAAGAAAATAGTTCTTTCTCTTATTTTAGGAGGCTCAGGGTCTTTATAACCAATAATGTGCCCAATATTTGATTCTTAGGTCAATATATTATTTTTTTGTATAGTAAAATAATATAAACCTTTTTTGAGACAAAGATGCTTTTTGGAAATGTGCAGAATCGAACTTTTAACACTGGGAATTATTGTTACATGGTGGTTTATTAAAAACGTCAAACGTAATAAGTATTAGAAATACTGAAGAAGGTCAGTACACAATTTTCATTAAGTAAAATAATCAAGTAAGTAGTTTGCTGTTCCATATTCTACTTTAGCCGCCAACTTTCAAATATTGCAAAAGAAACGCCATAAGTCAACAATTTTGTTAATTCGATTTCGATTTTCGATTCAAGGACTAAGTAGGCCAATGGCGTGCCAACTTGAGACTTCTGACAGAATTAACAGATGATATTAGTCATCTTTATTCCAATATTCCGAAATCCGTATGTAAAGAATTCTTAAAATCTTGTACAGAATGGCATAAATAAATTCATTCAATACAATTACCTTGAAATTATACGCGTAAAGCCCACGGTTTTCATGTTGTTACGAAAATATCATGATTCTATACCTGAAACCCATTGTGAAGATCAATCTTGATTGAAAGTTACTTGGCGTAGCTTCAACAAACTGAAACGAAATATAGCTATATTTTCGCCAAATGCTTATTTATACACCTACATAATAGTTTAAATTTGAAATCATATACAGGAGACGGTTACAGTAAAGTAAGTTTATAGATATATAGGCCGTCTATAAATAAATGGGGTTACTCTTTTAAGTTAGGTTTTTTGAAAACAACCACTAGTTTACTTTATCCCTTGGATACACATCCGCTTACTCACTTAATATACGGATTTTACTTGTAATTAGAAATTTCTAGAAATTATACATCTCATATCAAAATTGAGTTCTAGCCTGTTATAACATAATTCATCGCCGTTTTATATGGCCCTTCCTATTCGTATATAATTATTCCTAAACTGTTTTATTATTATTCAATTGATAAAGTAAAGTACCATTAAAATAATAATGTATTTTACTGTAACATAAAAATCTTCATAGCGGCCCGTGCTACAACATGCAGACGTCATTGTTATGTCGTTTAAAACTGCCGGAGATTTATTTTATAATAACCTCGCAATTTTATGCCGTTTATGTAATTCAAAACTGATATATACATAATATTAGGTCCTATTACGTCATTTTGTTCAGGCTTTAGTCATACATTTTATGAATGAAGATACAGAAAAAGGCTTAGAATCTCGGCAAGCTTTAGTTTCATATTTACACAGTTATATTGTTTTGGGGCAAATGAAACAAATAGAGGAGAATTTAGTAAAGTAACATACGTGTATTTAAGTGAAAAGCGTTTTAGTTTAACGCGGCTATGTGAATATATTCGAATATTTCTAAATAAGAATGAAGGAAATGAAACTTATACCCTTCAATAATATTAATATGTGTAATATTCTCTATTCTTAAAGCTTATGATACTTATGTACTTCGGTTACCTACCTTATGAACTAGAAATAGTTGCAATAGAGCAATCAGTAAGATATGGAATGTTTTAATTAAATAAATGTCATTGATTCCTCACCACGTAGCACGTAACACACTTTTCAATTAAATTGAGACTTATAACGCTTTGGTTTTACGAAATTATTATTATACCTCAGGCTCAGATATAATAATTTGATGAAGTAGTCGTTGTATTATAAATCTGACAGTAATTCTGTTCGTTTTGGTATTTCTACAATATTTAGGTTAATCAATTAATTAAAATTTGCATGGAAATATCAGAGAAGACCAAATAAGCGATACAAGATTTTTAAGATACACTTGTTTAAATGAATCTCTAAAAGACGCAAAATGAGATGAATATTGGTACGCGAATTATTAGGGTTACAACGCGAAGTCGCGAGTAAAAATTAACTTATTATTTCAGGCTTCCAACACACCATTCTTCATGGCCTTGTATGAGCGTAGTGATTAGAATTACCATACTTGCGACTGTTGAGAAAATCAAGACTGTTGCCGACTATATGGTCGCCTGTGGTGTATTCTAGTTAATTACGCGTATATTAAACATTATTACCAGTAATCAATTCTGGACCCATCCACTCACGGCTGCAGAGCACGTCAGCGCGCGTAGCGTACGGTAATCTCGTTACCTATACTGTAACATATAGTAATATTCCCTTTAGAACTCCCAAACGTTGCCACGTGCTCTGACTTATCCTTATTTGTGATGTAACGTAAACAAAATTACACGCATGGACTGCTCATATCCGAGAAAATAAGGGGTCATAAAGCACTGATCGAAAACGTGTCCCAAATTTTCTTCTCGATATTTTGCACTTTCAGTCTGCAAACGTAAATTTTGACAGCGTGTGGCTATCGGTCGAGTTCGTGTCGTACAATAATTTTATTGATAATATCTAAGTAGGTAGTAGCGAGATGTGAGTAAGGGCGCGGGCGACGGGCGAGGGGCGAGCGCAGGGTGCGCGCGGGGCGCGGGGGAGCGCAGGGCGCGTGCGTGCAGCGGCGCCGCGCCCGTCTCGCAGCGGAGCGCCGCGGAGACAGCAGTGAGTAGTGCCGCGCGGCGCCGCGCTCTCCGCCGCCAGCGCCGTTAGCGCCTCCGCTGCGCGCCGCTCGAGTTACACTATGCGACTCGCGTGTCGCGCCTGCTCGTGTTGTGGTGCTTTATGATGGTACGGCATGAAAGTGCAAGATATGCGGACGTTCCGTGAGCGACGCCCTGCCAGTTCCGCCACCGCCACAAGTGGGCGGAGAGACGAGACGCGTCCTCGGCAGCTCAGGTGAGCGGCCTCTCGCATCTTACATCGCTGCTAAAAGACACTGCGATCACTGGGTCGATAAAAAATGCCTTACCGATGGCAATAAACTCGAGCTACGAACTGTGTAGGCTGCGTAGAGCAGCTACGCATTTATGGTTTTTCTTATACGATGATTACGAACACCATGATTTTCATAACATGATGACGTCTTGCATCAGCCCTTAAGCTGTTTATATTACTAGCATTCAAAACAATAACAAATTACATTACACTACCTCTGATTTTCTATCTGTACTTAAATTCATTATAAGTACCTACATGCGGGTATTTTTCTGAGATTGCATCAATTTTTGTATGATTTTATTTTGAATAATCGACAAAATCAGAAACCGTTTCAATTGCATTAGTATTCATGCTCAGTGCCAAAAAATATTTTGCTCTTGTTTATCTAATTTAATAACAACCAAAAGATAATGGGAAAACGCATAAAATATTGTTATACATCAGAAGAGGGAGCTGTCTTTTTATATCTATGTACTAGCATCTATCCTTCCTTTAGAATTGACCTTCCCTTTTGAATCTATAATTCACTAAGATTTAGAGCTCAGAGCTGAAATATATCAGTTGAGTTATTTCGTAGATAGTCACATTTAAGTGTAGGTAAAGATACATTCATAAAGTTGATACAACAATTATACATACATTTGAAGACAGTGTCAATAAAATCAAAAGTTAAGAGATAATGTTGTAACAAGAACGTTACAAACTGATTCCCGGTTGCGAGCAACAACACAATATGTTCTGTCGATGCCAGCTACAAATATCACATATCGTAAAGGGGATAGATGCCGTGACCTGCTGAATTTTCGCTTGGAATATCGTCACGCAATATTGGAGTACAGCGTTATCTTCGAGTCGGTAAGCTTTGAGCTGTCGTCATCAATCTCGTGCCTTCCAATACCAACATTATAGTAGCTTTATAGACTTGCGTCGTACATATATTTATCTTAAATTACATTTTTTCAACAGAACTGTTTTATTTTACAACGTGTAACCTTACATTACTTTTTATGAAAATATTGAGAATCTATTTATATCGTATTCTATATTGCTCAACAATAATGTTAAATCATCAAAACCCACATAACATTGTAGTCAAATGAATGTTCCTAGAAATTGTTAGGAAGTGAGTAAGCTATAAATTTCATGACGTAATTTACACGAAGTTTATTTTTAAATAACAATATGTTAGTTAAACAAGCAATGGACATAATTGCTTGTAATTGATAACTGTGGGATCTTGAATTATCTAATAATTGTTATTACTTCGGCCACATTATTGTATTTCCGCGCTGCACGAGCTACCACGCGGTGTTCAGCCAGAGACACGTGTGACGATTATTAATTGGCTCCGGACGAACGGAATACATCACGGGTAGACTTCGGAATATATTTTGCATGCACACTACTACAAGGCTAGACTTCGGAATATTTTTTTCATGCACACTACTACATTACTTAGAGTGTCCGATATATGGCAATAGGCTCACCCAGTAAAACATATGTACATATGTAGCTGATGAAAGAACGCTACACGTGTTGCCTAACCCTTCAAAGAAATATATTCAAGCATGATATTATGTTTTACCAATACATTGTGCTCCTTACTCCAATAACCTTTTATTGCATTTTAAGCACTATTACTTAATAATATTTTTTTTTTCATGAATCGATGTACAAAGTAATTGGTTAATCTGGGATGGCCTACTCCTTCGGGGAAATAGAGGCGCGTTGTTATGTTGTTTATGTATTTAGAAAAATATTTAAATAAACATTATTATTTACATACTTTCAAATGTGTGTATTTTGAATAATTACGGTAAAATAAATGAATATTTTCGTGTACGTAGATATCCAATCAAAATATCAATTCCTACATTCGTTTTCAATATCAAAAGTTATTTTAAGCTATGTTTCTTTATAGAATAATAAATGGACATTATTTATTTTTTACAAATATATATGTAATACAAAAAAATCAATCTAAAAACATCGAAGACTAAAGGCAGAAAATGTTATTACTTCAAACATTTTATAAATGCAAAATATTGTTATAAGTAAAATATCATCACATCTGTGGCCGTAAGCACGTGTATACTGAATGAAAGATGTAATCTAAAAGATTTTATCTCGAATTCTTGTTTGTTACAAATTCCTAAATGTACAATTGACATTTGCACGCAAAAATTGTAAATTGGGAGGATAGTCAATATAAACTCATCACAGAATGTATTGCACCTCATTGAGGTTTTAATGATTATGATTATTACGTATTATTAATTTTATATATCCCTTTAATCAGGGATTGTTGAATGTAGAAGAAGCTCGTAAGGTCAGTAAGACTATACGTACTCCTATTTGGAACTCGGTGTTCCCTATCCGTTAAGTGATGTAACGTGATGATTTAATAATAATGAATATTTATTAGGGGAAAACTAAACTGCAACGGCAAGGGTGCCCATGTCCCCGATTGTGAGTGATGTGAATGAGTGAAGCAGCCAGGCGCGGTCGCGCCACCGTGTCGCCTGCCGCCAGTGCCAACCACTCGGCCCTGTCCCAGCGGAGACACCAATTATGAGACTCCACTTGCATGTCTCGACACTATTCGCTATGTATTGCCCTCCTTATATGCCACAATTCTCTGTGTTGCATTTGCTTAGGTATGTACACATTGTCACAGTTCAATCTGCTCTAATTATTATTTATATCATTATCATCATATTATTATCACGCAAGTTCTTTACAGAGTAGGCAGAGTGCAGGGCACGGACAGATAGGTGCTCTTATACTGTAATTTTAATCTGCTACGTTGTTTGACTATTATCAAATACAGAATACATCCTCATTTAACTGTAAGATATGTGTATTTATAAAGAATATTTTATCCGCTCTAAATAATTAAAAACCATTTCAAACCTTATGAATATTACACTTTTTTAAAAACCTGTTAATATGAAGGCGCTACTAGCTTCAGAGCATAAACCGCAAAGTACAAACTGCCATAAAAGTTCGAAGTTCGACGATAATTTACTACTTATTAACTATTTCTATACTCTCTTATACCGGGATACCTGTTAAACATGTCTGGACTACATTTTATGCACCGTAAAGTGAGATACTAGTTAACACCTGGGCTTATGCATCTTCCTCCTTCTTCAAAACAAATCCCGTTTTATTCACTCCTCTTAATTTAGATCGATAGGATATTGCGTCTAGGGATATATTACACGATATGTTATGAATTTATGATATGAATTCGTCGTAAAGGGAAACTCATTTATTATTAATAATAGAAATAGCTGTGCTGCACGGACTATTTAATTTCAGGGTGGCGCCATGCCGAGCTCATAATATATCAAATATCATTGCCTGGTTTGTTTTAGGCGAAGCGTAGTCCACCCTTTCCATTCATCCCTCTCACACATTACCGGTCGGTAATGTTGGCACGGCATGATATTTTGGAGTTTGAAAAACGTAAAGAAAGTATATACATATATAGATAGATAAGTAACTAACATAACTGTCAAAAACAACAAACATTGCTAAAATAATTGTAACTTAAATAACCCTCCGTGTGTCTTACATTACGTGAGGAATACATTTTGAATTATTAGAAAGGGCTTCATTCTACTTATTCTAAGAAGCAACCCGTGGCCAATAGTGGAAAGATAAAAGGGTTGGAGATGATGGCCTTAATGTGTGCCAAGGACTTTCTACAAAGCTGATTAATGTAAAAGTAAGCAAAGAAAAATGCAATCTCCGTTTTAGTTGCTTCTTAGGATCATATAATGCAGACGGTCTAGTATATTATAGGCGGGTGAAAGGCCGGCTTAGAATAAGTAGTTGGTTTAGCGAAATATAGCGTAATTAAATGATGATATTAACGTGTTGTGCGTGTCTGGTCTCAATTGCTTCGGCTCTCCGTGCGTAACACTATTTGTGAAACGCTTAAATATAATTTTATTACACACATAACAACCTATAAACAAGGGGTCGTTAATTTTTGTGACCAGCAAAACAAAACAGCTGCAAAAATATTTGCAAAAAATATTATGATTCTTATGAAGCACATTTTGATAAATTATTTTTATTAGGTACTTGAATGATTTTCTATATTTTAGCGTTTATAATTACCTACAATATTTTGAAACGTGTGCACATGATCAGGTCTTTTTGTCGCTCCGCTTTTGAACACGGTCTAACGATAACGATCTATTGTCACAGTCTAACGATGTTTTTATAAATATTCGTGTGACAAATACTGAAGTATTAATAGTCGTATGTACGTAGTCTTGATTATTGGGAGCTTGGAGTTTACTTTACACCAAATATTAGGCCAGTACTAGACAAATATAGTTTAATAAATGTGTAATAAGGAATGTTGTTAATCCCGTTCTGATCTCGGACTAAACTTTAAGCCTTTATTCCACCTATATTAAGACCGGGGTGGATGTAGATTAAAACGGTTCATGCCGAATAATGAAAAAACCTAAAATAAAAAGAAATTTCATTGGATATTGAAGAAGATTAAAAAATAAACGGTGTTTTAAATTGGATAAATGTACGCGCTATACTTATGTAATCAATGATAATGGATCGATAAAAATGGTGGATATATTTAGCGATGAGTGCAAGTTACTAAAACTTATTGAAGAACCATGTAAAGTTTATCGTTTAGACGGTTTGGCTGTTATGGGTTATGTTCCATTAAATAACAATCTTAACAATCCCTTGGAAGAAATAACTTAACGTGATATCACATTCAATTATGGAATTTCCGCCCAATTTCTTAATAATAATAATTAAATAATAATTGTTAATTGTTATAACTAAACATAACCTTTAAGTTAAAAGTCGGAATTTTCCATAAGTGTAAAATCTGCCAGCTAACACTTGGCGCTGCGTGGCCTACTATGGTCCTAATCTTTCTCGTTCCGAGAGTGACGCTGAGCAGAATATCGTAATCCCAATATCTATGACGTATGTGGACGTCGAAATATGCTTGAAGCCATTGACAGTTTTACATAAAGATAAAAGTGAGCACAAGTACAGCCCTGTAACAATAAAGCTAAGATTATTATCTGTTTTCATTAAGTATTTTTGTAAGCGTAATTTCTACCAACATATTTGCTAATTTTCAAAATTTTGGATATGGTGGTTTATAAGGGAGGCAGCATACATAACTCTGTGGCATTCCAGGTATAAAAATTAACACAAAGATATTAACAAACAATTTGGAAACTGGAAAATTACAATAATCGAAGAACCGACGGCCGTTGGGGCAGACGAGTTCTCGAATGGACACCGCGAATTGGCAGACGTACTGTGGGTCGCC
>DWDT01005912.1:0-10065 GCA_018245595.1 Microceris scylla
TTGCTACTCTGCAACGCCACCAGGTGGCGAGTGGCATCAATGAGCATATTACACAAACCTTCTCCGTGGAAAAATACTTATATATACCAATTTCCATAATAATCGGTACAGTAGTTTTTGAGTTAATCGATAACATACATACAAACATTCATTTTTATATATTTTAATATAATCATTATATCGCTAACTGCTAAATCGACTCGTCGGCGAATTTTCTCACAAGCGAGACCTATTGTTGGTACGAACGCGTAGTATTTAAAAAAAATGCATTTTAGAGATTGTAGAACACCTTAGCACTGCACCAAGGTAAATATGATTACAACCTTCTGACTCAGCCCGAGATGTGTGTCGAAATCATCGGCTGACAGTGTGCTGCGCAGGCTGGCTTACGTCTGCGCGTCTAGTGAAGCAGTGCAAAGGAGAACTGGGTACATTTGGCCGCGGACTTCAGACAAGTATACGTTGATCTCCTCGTGTTGCCGAATTGTCGTTAATATAATTTTTTTTTAAACTAGTGCAGCTTGCTTCTATTTGGGCAATATATACGGTATCAAATATTATACTCTTTTAGGTAATTTCAGGTAAGCGGAACGAATACTATTGGGTAAGATTAAACGGAGGAAAAGAGCTAATTCACGGAGATTAGTACTTGCGACTGACTAAGGCTTAGTGCTCGCAGTCCAACCGCTTCATACAAGGACTGTCAAGTTGAGGCGCTGCTTATTTAGACCAGGTGATATCAGTTTTTACCGTTAGACAGTAGGCGTTACATTTATTGGCTCATTTTATTAAACTGAGCAGCAGTGAGCCCACTCTCATGGTGTTATCTAAATACAATGAACATAAAGTGATGGCTACGAGGTTTCATGCGTTCCCCAGTGGCCAATTTTGATAGCTTACAGCGCTGTTGATCCGAAACAGTCTACAGAGTTGGGCGCGCTGCCGGGCCAGCCGGGCCGCCGGTGGCGCAAGCTGTGGACTGGAGGTGTCGTAAACATTCAGTTTGTAAATCATGTTCCGCGCACGCTATTGATTTCGATATTTGCTAAATCAGCTGCCTTCCAGCGGTCCGCAGCGCTCACGTAACCTACAATTACAATATCGATTTGTAATTTTTACCAATCGTTTTATATTTTCATTGTTCTTAAACGATTTCCCTAATATGTTGTACAAAGATATTATTTATATGTTGTCCTAGCAACTTGAATCGCGTGCAAAGTTTTATTATAAAAACTTGAGTACTGAGTACTTAGGCAGAATATTGTCGCGCGATCCATAACAGTATAATTCCGAATGAAAATTCCTAAACAGCTAGATTCCTATATTGATTGATTTAATTGAAAGTAAATCCACATATAGTATAGTTATCTGGGAAAATGCGCCTTGTACGCAACTTTTCAATGTGAATATGACAACACTGGGCCCAGCTCACGTCTGCTCACATGTCTTGTCAATACCGGCATGTCCACGGGCGCTGACGCAGCGCATTCCACGGTGTACAATGTGCGGGTATAGAGATGCTCTGAGCGTGCCCTTAACATCGATTTAATTTATTCTAGCATGATAGTTTTTTTACATAATATTTTGTCCTAACATAAGTTCAATAAGGAAACATGATATAGCCAACGTTATCGCCCATAATATTGCACCATGACCATAATTTACGTAGCCCGTTCCTGTCCATGGCGCTGGTTAAAAGCACGGATGGGGCGCCTCCTAGTACTACTGAATGATAAGCACGCGACTCACATTAATACATCGTTGGGGCATCATAACCTCAGCTAATACGCTATGGGTACGCTACTTACGCGATATATTTAAAAACAAGCTACTCAGTAGAAAATGGCGGCAATGACATAAACTTAAAGCAAAACTGCGCTCAAGGCTTCGGTCATGCGTCTAGCTGGCCGCGTCCATGTCACAATCCGCTGCCCACGATAACGCAAATAAATCGAAAGCAGGTTTAATGACTTGCATATATTAATTTTCGCCGCTGTCGTGAAAATAATGTTTAAAAAAACAAAGAAAAAAATCCATATAAGATTGTGTCGAGTACGAGTTTATTTCAGATTAAAAGTTTAACTCGTTTTTATTTAATAAACCTCAGCAATGAAAATATTTACGTCACGCGGTTCGTGTCTTTGCACTGCCGCCATTAGGGGGGTTTCAGACCAGCGTATTTTGGACAGTATTTTGACAGGTCGAGGACACTTCAGTGCAGGTTTCACTGTGTTTTTAACTTAATAAACGCAACAGTGTTAATACTTTTAACATTATTTCTAAAATTCAATTATACATACATATGCTGTACCATCATACGAGCGGGGCGCATTTTTATATAAGGACTCTTGTATTTTGTACAATTTTGTCAACATGTCTCTTTGCGGGTCTCGAGGCAGAGTAGTTGCGGGTATTGAACAATGCTAGCGTGATTTTTTCGTTTGTTAATACATACACCTTCCAGTTTACTTAATTTAATACCATAATTATCACAATACTTTCTATTTACACACTGATATAATTAAACAGATGTACAGATAGCCTTCCCCATGTCACCATTACTCTACTCTGAAATTGGCTTAAGATGCAGGGCGGGAAGACGTTTCTTTCGATAACATTTTTGTATAAATACCTATAATACATGTTTACCATGACACAGGCTCTCTTCGAGTGTACTTGTAGAGATGCAGAGATGTGTGGCGGGACGGAGAAAGAATACAGTAAACAGTACAGTCCATCACATACCGAGATACCAGAGTGTTGTAAGAGACGACTAAAGTCGGCGCTGGCAGGTTGTGGGATGCCGCGGTTTGCTTGGACATATGGCTACATACCCTGGTACGATACTGGTACGACGAGCAACAGGATGGGAGTTCCGAGAAGCCGTGCTCTGCGATTTCAAGCCCACATACCGACCGGGGAGATTATGGGCAAAAACCCCCTTGTGGGGAAGTCTATGTCAAGCTGTGGACTGAGATAGGCTGATGATGATGATGATGACAGCCTATGTCCAGCAGAGGACTTAAACAGGTTGATGTGGTGATAACAACGATGAGAGATGGCTCGAGATATTGATTTACGTATGATGTTTTGAAGAGCTACATAGTTAATCAAAAAGAAAAGGTTGTTTTCTCATATGATATGTATACATGTCGGCGAGCGCGTGGGACTCGCCGTGTTTTGCGCCGGTGTCGCCGCGCTGCTGTGAACCGTCACTTATATTTTTGCGTTACACTTTTTATTACGTAACGCGCGACCTCGATACGATCACCGACCTATATCACTGTTGCACATCTACCTACTACCTACTCGAACCTACCTCAAACATCATATTTCATACCGCTCAGTCACAGATTTTAATGATAATTATAATGTTTTGACATCGTTATATGAGCTGGCCTCGTTAGTCGAAACCATTTATTGCAATTGCAACACGGTTTTGTTTCGAGGTTGCCTACATTTTTAATTATTTTATTATCTATTATTTCTATTGCCGCCTCAACTTGCTCACCATTTTTTTGTTCTACTTTGTTATGATATTCTAAAACAGTAAAGTGCAAAGTAACAGTCAGGCTCAGTTCCAAACGCGGTCAGTCCTCGTGTTGGTTGGTACACGAGACAAGCTGACGCTTGCCTCTGCTAGTTCAAATCTCTTTTAAGTTAAGCACAAATATATTATGATAAACATAACCTCTATATTGATATCTAACTATAGTTATATCTAACTCTTGTGTTTTAACGTACTCAGAGGAACAAAAACCGTTAAATTAAGTAACCTTACACAAACACGCTTCGAGTAGTCGGGTTCGGTGAGGCCTTGCCCATCGGTTCCTGATCAACGCACGCTCGTGGTAATCACCAGCACTTGCGACCTTGACACTCTATTACGTAGAATCAGTAACATTCAGCAGCTATCAACGGTTATTTTGTGACACTCCTCCTGTATGTTTGGCTGAGAGTTTAGAATACAAGCATAGAATACTAAATTACCACTAAACAGTAGTAAGGTAGATGCTTCGGGCCAAAGAGTGTTGGCATAATAATAAGTAAAGGCGTCATCTTTTGAATATATTTCGTCGTCGTAATTGGTCGTTGCTGGATCCGACTACCACAGACTCATCTATGTTCACCGAATATATTAGGTAACTGACTGGTGGAGTGCGAGAGTAGTGATTCTGGAGGAGCACGTATGAACAGTGACATCTGGCTCGCGGTACTCTCTGTCTGCCCCATAAGGGACCTGACCTGACGTGATGAAATAATAACAAGAATCACTAAACAATAGTAGTACGAAAGTTTGCACTACAACAGTGGATACGAAATAGCGAAGAGAATGGACAGCGCAAATGTGTCAGCACAAACGGCGGCCGCCTCTCAAGGATAAAAATTCGATATTGTTTCGTTAAACAGTCGAAACGTGTGCCTCAACATTAATATTATGTATATTCACTATTTCTAACATAACTGATTCTTTGCAACGATAACGTATTATGCGGACTCTTCGAGACAACGAAGGAACATATTAGAATTTCAAATGTTTTACGTGAGTAAATCGACTTGCAGTACAGTATAAACAGTACCTACTATTTTTTAATGTAAAATACTTTGAACTTACGTACTCCTGCTGTGAGTTTGGATTCGTTTTTTATAAATTTTGGACTTTGATTTAAAGAAGTTTTGGTGTATCTATGGTTTCGGAAATTACGTCGTTCCATTCATAGCAAATTCTGGTAATTGCGGTTATGCAGTCGTGAAATAATAATTTGCCTTAAGTTGTTAAAACATAATAACAGTGTACGTGGTGACAAAACTTGTGTTATTATTAGGTATATTTACGAATGTTAAATAGTCACAAACGATGACTCGGCGCCGTGACTAATCTATTGACTTTTCTCATACTTACGGATATGATAGCTGCTGCACGTTCATACGCTGGGTACTATTGACTCGATCGTCGCGTCGATAACAAATTAAAGAGAGGCCGTGCAGCGCTTAAGGGCACTGGCACAGACTGCAGGTTGCACACCAGTTAGTGCATTAAAAAGAGTAATGAAATCTCATTCACCCTACGGGATCTTCACATAGTCCATTGTTAATCCTAACTTGACATAGTGCGTTGAAAAGTAATTCAACAACAGTAGAAAAATGATATTAAAACGAGTTACCAACAAAAACGTGCAATATAAATATTTACATGTCTAATTAATATTGTTATTACTTACACATTCATAAGTACATTGAAACGTTTAATTTTTTGCAAATTCTACGTCCGCGTCGCTATGTTTCAATCCAGAATTTCCTCATTGACGATTAATTGAAAATACTTCACAAAATATTTTGGAAACGTCTACGTATGTTACATTTAATATTTACCTTCACAGCCCCTTATCACAGATCGATCACTCGTGTGTTTATTGCGATCGGTAACGAAGCGGGTACACCGGTTCGTGTTCGTATTATCGATGTTAAGAACGAGCGCGCGAGATAGCCGCGAGCGCGCACTGCCCGCAGTGGCCGCCGAGACACTGGCGGCTATTATTACTGCCAGTGGTGGCGTGTCGGCGCTGCTGCCGCGACCGCTCGTGTCACACAACGTAACATGTGCTGCACTTGACCGCCGCCCCGGACCGCGCAGCCTCTGCCAGATTTAGACGTTTGTGTACCGACCTTAATAACACTAAATATTTTATATTCTTCAAGTCTGCCCTTCTTAACAATCTTGCACGTACATGCCGAACATTCGTGGGCCGCAGACGGTGTTCGTTCACATTCCACACGTGAAGGGTTCAGGTCCAAAAGCGAGTGTCGCGGGATTGCAAAACTGAAACCGGTCCACAATCTCGACCTCAGCGCCGATCTCACTCAACCAGAAAGTATAGTATTAATAATTCGTAAACTTTTATCCGACATATTAACTGTTATGCCAAATACACATACGATGATTTGTGTGTTATTTGATTTATAGGTGTTATCGTTTCAGGTATCGTTAATATTGGTGTTTGTGACGTAGAACGAGTTACATTTCTGTAGTATGAAATGAAATGCTTTTACCATTCGCTTTTGTGAGCTAATGGATTCCTAAGGCATTAAAAATAGTCATAAAGTTCCCAGAGTAAATTTGCAAACATCTGAGGGTCGCGTAACAAAGCGTTTCTGTAGAAATACATATTTATGTATGTACATATTTATGTATGTATTTATATTATGTGTATTTTAAAATAAGTGTAAATGCGAATTGTAACATTTTGTCACAATTAACATAAAACGTTCTCGTTTTCAAATATTCGAATCAACGGCGATGAAATTCTAGCTATTAGTAGATGCAAAAAGTGTACAACATGCAGGAGTAGATCTTGTTGCACCAACTCTGTGGGCCGGTAGCCGGTGGGCGAGCGCCGGCGCTGGCAATCAACCACTTGGCGTCGACCCGCGGCGCCGGCCACCTTACCATATCATTAAACCATCAACGCCGTTCTCAGCGCGAGTACAAGGTGTACTGCGATTTATGTGTACGAGACGTGGCCAGTACATTGTCATAACATACTCGTATATATGTATCTTATGACATACAGGTAACAATAAATAAAACTATCATTATTTAACACGGTTCATTAGGAAAGTACATACATTTTACAAGCGTCTGTATATTATGCGTATGTATATTTTATGTACCTCAAATACTTTAAATATGTTTGTGATTTGTGACTTCCGGACCAATCTAAAGTGGTGGCAACAACACCGATGCCAGCGACCTAATGGACTACCATGCTGTACCAATGTGGGCTGACAAAAGTACAGCTTAATAGCGAACATGTTTGTCAGATGGATTTAAACTTAAAACTGCCTTTTAGATCGCCTACGAGATTTAATTTAGCTAGTAAACGTTAACGCAGCGATGAACAATTTAACACACCCTCCAAAACACGGCAACAATCGCGAACATCACTGGGGTCAGCTATGTATGTAATACCCGACCGCTTTCAACGTCGACTTCATTGGACAGGTCGCTTGTGTTCCGCGTCGTGCATCATTCTGAAACTGCTGTAGGTGGTACATGTTTATAATAAGAGGAACAACACGCAGCGCGTAACAACTTTTTCTAACAGTCGGAAGCTAGCTTGCATCACAAACACGCTCGGAGCGATTATTTCGCTCAAGCGCACGGAACAGCCGAACAGGCCGTCGTTACACCGCTGCGACAGACGTGTCGGTCTGCAGCGAGTATATGGGGCAGGAGCAGCGAGTTTATGGGGGTTATCATGTCATACCAAATATATCATTTCTAAGTCTGCAGCTGTAACCAAAGCGTAACGAAAAACATTACACAAATTATTTTGAAAACGATTTCGACTTCACTAGCTCAGGGAACACTGACCGCACGACGCTGAAATTTAAATACCTTATAAGACCGTCTACCGTGACCCAAAGCTTAAAATTTAAAAAATAATTTTGATTGGTTCTCGGTTTTATACTTTCAAAGTTGGCTCATTATTACTCGCTCATTCACTTCTTGGACCAATCAACAAAAACAGGAACCACTTCTAGTACCTCTTCCACTTCGACTTAAGGCCATAGCCTGTCACATTAACTAAGAGCTGGATGGCAAACTTCTCACGCCTTAATTGTGCAAAATTTCTGATAACATTTTCCTCTATTGTTCCAGCAAGTGATAATTTTTTTTTACAGCCCACAAAATGTTCAAGACCCTTAGAAGAGGCGCTCAGCCAACCTTTATTTTTTAAAACGTCCTTGTGAAGGCAACAAATATTTCAGAAGGGTTATATTGTTAATCCTTCATAGGGTCATGGACGTTATTACAGTCGTAGGTTGCATGCAAAAATAAGTAAATGTCATTCATGTTCCCAGATTAGTTCCTTGCATTTTTACATGAGCCGTAACACTTCGCCACTTGTCCGGCAGTCGCCGTTAATTGAGTTTACGAGGAACATAAAAATCTTTATAGCTTTGTGAAGCTACTGCGGCGGCCTGGCCAGCGTGGCGGTGCGTCCGCCAAGAGGTTGTATGTTACGTCACTCGCTACTGACACATTTGCGTAAATAGATTCAGCAGGCACTCTACTTCCTTACTAGAAAGATTTCTTTTGACATCCTTGTTTAATTATGTAATAATCCAACTATGTCCCTAAAATAATTTGTTTCTTACTCTTCATTTGAAATCTATGGATTAATTTCGATACCTAAAAATCTTTGTTTCTCTATAATAAATCTTCATTTTAGGCGCTCTGAAATGTATCTAGTATTAAATAACACAATATAAAATAAACATCATGCCTGTATTTCCCCGAAAGCGAAAAGGAGAGGAGTGTAAAGCAGTCCGGCATTTAACGGTATATGTTAGGTATACGTCCCATTATGGGATAAACAGTGTTATTACACCGAGTAAACATTTAGACTCCGAGCTATCAATTGGTACTTCAAATTGGATAAACTCATTTGTCCAACCCGGAGATGGAATCCAGGACCTTTCGGTCGGCAGTTGCAACCACTCGACCAACGAAGTGGTCATTATTGACCTTGATGTTAGTTGAATAATATATATTTTATAATATATATTAGGTATGTCATCGAAATCAGTGTAGAGAAAAATGTAGGGCCGGTATGCCGAATACTATGAATTAGGTATTCGTGCAGTAAATCAATCAAATGTCGGCGCGGTTACGCAACCGAGAAAGTGTACACTTTGTAATTCATAGCGTAAGCGCGCGGCGCACGCGGCGCGCATGCCGAGCGCAGTCGGCAGCGCGGCCGCAGCCGACAGCCTTCGCAGCCTCAACAACCCTTGGGGGTTGCTCTGTTGGACACGGCTCGCCTCTCAGATGCAGACAGTCAAGGCTATAGAATGCCACGCTGACAAGTGCGGGTTACTCTATGTCTTTAAGTCTGTATACATATGTGTGTATACTGTATACATATGTAGGTACAGATTTAAATAAACCTTTAATAACTTTTAAAGGGGAAGACCGATCGAAACACGATCAGCAGCATTCTGTAGGGTTTTGGTGCCCTTAGAAATCGTGTACATTTAAACTAATTAGGCAGGGTAGATTTTGAGGTCTCAAAAATAAAATAAACTTTTTTAAGACCTTTTGAACAGTTCAAACGATCCTTTCCAAACAGTAATCCGCTCTTCAACACGAAAACTACGTTGAACGCTGCCAATTTTATTAAAATGGATTTATTCGTTTGAGAAATTGAGGAACATTGAGGAAATATTTTGAACGGGAGTTTTTAACGGGTGTTTAAAATAACTCATAATTTATCCATATGATACTTACTTTGAACCCAGAACCCCCGGAGTGAGTGGCTGAATTTTAAACCAGTAGGCTATTTGTGCTACATAGGTATACACACACACATATTGAGATTAATAATATGGTAATAGTTATGTCACCCTACTCAAGTAAACATTAATATGGTTATAGAAAATTTTTAAATCTTATTAAAGAAACCGTGAATTTTCTATTTTGACTACACAATGTTCTATGCATAAATATGAGCAATTGTATGAATAAGTTATTCGTAGTATATGTACAGCTGTGTTCGAGTATATATTACGTATAAAAGTGATAGCTGTAGTGACTAAGTGTTTACTAGATACAAAAACCGCAACACGAATATATCCCGATTGGAAGAATTATGAGCAAAGGAACTGTAGGTTACCCAAGCGAGGGTGACGTCACTTAGTTCTATTCGTACAACCATAGATTCGGCCACTCGTACTGGATGTAGGTAGTCAGACAGGTAATCGGTGAGCAGCTCATTGCGACTTAGGTCCTGGCGCGATTAATTGTCGTTGCCGACACATCTGTAAGAAATGGCAAGAGTTCTGTTACCTCACTCGCGTCATTGTTTGCGACTTGATTAATGCTCGAGCAAAAGTCACGTTGCACACTTACGAGATCGTCGTCCAGTGCTGGGCGGCTTTGTTGGAAATACCTTTACCAAGATAAAGTTAATGTTGGAATACCAGCACTAACTTTATCTTGCATAAATATATTGTAGTTTTACTATTTCTTTCAATCTCGAATTATATAATTGCTTATTT
>DWDT01005913.1:0-10065 GCA_018245595.1 Microceris scylla
CCAAGTGCGGGTTGGCAGACTTCATACACCTTAGAAAATATTTTTTTTTTTTTATAAATTCTAAGGTGCGCAGGTTTCCTCGCGATGTTTTCCATCACCGTTAGCAAGTGATATTTAAATTTAATTTTAAAACGCACTTTTGTAAAGAGGTGCGCGCCATGGGTTTGAACCCGGCACCCCCGGAGTGAGGGGCTGGAATTCTTAACCACTAGGCTATCACTGCTTTTTTTTTTGTACAACTACATGTTATAATAATTGTTTTAATTTTTTGTACATATTATAATAATTGTTAAAGAATATTTGCAAATATTCATAAAAGGTCTAGTTATTTTTATAACTAGGAAGTGTAGAAAAAAATTATTCTGTGTTGCCCAAAAAAAGTATCAATTCCGCATTCTTGAAACTGTGGAATTAAAAGTATATTTCACATTTATTGACAGTATATCCAACCAATAGTTACGAGTATATACAGAAAAGTGTGACTTTTTCTTATTTTGCTCTGTAATGCTACACCAAGATCATTATTAACTTAATAAACCTTATTGTCTCAAAAATTGTAAGAAAATTGTCGTACATGATACTAATGTGCACAATGACAAAAATTTAAATACCTGTGATATAGGCCGAATAGATATATATACGAATACTAAATCGTATATACTAAAAATGTAACATTAAAGCTGCAATACGCGAAGGGTAGGCAGAGGAGTGTAATACACTCCCACGTTTCACCAGTTACGTTTAAGTACGTCCCATAGAATAGGTGATGAGCCTATTGCTATAGATCAGACGTAGATCTAGACTCCGAGTCGATACTAGAAATTCTAAGTTAGAAAAATCCAATAGTGCCCGACCTGGGATTTGAACCCAGGACATCCCGATCGACAGTCGTGCTTGCCACCACGCGTCCAACGAAGCAGGCAGATTTTGCTTTAGCTTGAGAAATAACTTTAACTATAGCAAAAGAGTACAGCATAATTAAAATACCTTCATAAATCAACTGTTAAAAAAGTAATAAGTACCAAAATATTGCAATGACGTTATATGCATATTGCATATTAGTGTACTCTTTGGAACAAACCGTAGATAAGAACGAGTTCGCGTTATGTATTAAATGTTTTAATAAAATCGACCAAATATAATTATTCTCATATTTATAATTTCGAAACTCAAAATAATAAATTCCTTACTTTATTTCCTACATTAGGGTATCTTAATATCTGTCCTTACGGTATCGGTATTAACCGGTTTGAAAATATTCATAGCGTTCATGTGAAAATGTCATCTGTCTCTTCTCTATTTGAACTACGTGATACGGCAACGGCTAATATGAAACCTAACTTGAACACATCTAATTTGCTGATCACATCAGCAGGGCTCCGATAGTAGCTAAACAACCCGCCAGTATGATTACGTGTCTGACGGATAGCGCCAATGATTCGTTGCCATGTCAATCATTGAATTAGAAATATTATCGTATTTTGCTTAGTACACTAGGCGATAAACAATAGTAGATGGTGGAAAGACATAAAGCGCAAATCAATGTCATTGTTGCGAGGTTCTATTCGACTTGGGATTTGAAACTTGTGACTGCCGAATTTAGGTTATCAGCCAACTTCAAATTCGTTTATTTGTGAGGGAAGGCTTACAAGATTTTATAATACAACACGAATACAAATACTGCCGAAATGAACTACGAATATAAAATTCCCCGACAATAAATGTAGGGAGTCCCTCATAGTTTGTCCGGAAGAAATTCAAAATAAGATCGATTATAATACATATTTTAACATCTACAGGTTCTTACATAAATATATGGAATAAATTTCTAAAATTTTATGTTCAGAATATCTTTAAAATACCATTCTAAACATATAATATGCTCATTTTAAATACACTTGCTACCATATGGTGTCATTCATACAGTAACTATTAATAGCAGCAACAAAGAAGAAACATCATAAATAAAATATTTCAATATGATATTTATTAGTATTGCACGTCACACTTTTCAGATGCTGTCTGTGATGCAAATCGTAATTGGTGTAGTACATAAAGTATAATAATAAAATGTAACTTGACAATGAAAATTATACAATTAAAATATTATTCAAGGCGCGAGCATGAAAGTATTATTTTTTACTCAGTGCTGCCATCTGTTTTTACATGTACGTACCAATTGCTACCACAGTTCTCATAATGTTACCGATACTAGCGCTATGAAAATTGAACTTCGCGCATTATTCGACAAAATTAGGAAACTCTTGCAATGAACACGAGTATAGTACAATTCGTGTATTTTTTATTTATCGGGCTTATACTTAATACGACCCCATTGACATTTTCCCTTCTACATTTAGCTATTGTATAGCTACTTGTAAAATACACTGTATTTTCTAAATAGTGATTTTACATCTAAATAATACGTTGTGATATAATTTTGACCTCGTTGTAGAAATCAAGGCAATAAAAGTACCTAAAATTATTTTATATATGTAATATTATTAGTTTGTACAAAGTGCTAAAAACACCATTTTACATAATTAGTCCCAATTCGATGTTACAATAAATTATATATTTGAATCAAGGCTAATAGCTATAAGGCAATAATGTCACAATTAAAAATCGAGTGAAATAGTTTTGAAATCCCCTAGGAAAATTTGTCTTTAAATGTTTTAATATTTTTTTATATTGTCCTTGTTAACTTTTATGAGTGTTAATCTTGATATGATTTGTTTTTAATCATTGTTTAATAAAGTTTATCAATATGTCTTTTGTGAAGTGCTGTTTCGAATCAGGTGAAGGTCACGATTTTTTGGATTCGTTCATTCAAAAATGTACAGATCCCGGATGTAAGTTAATATGATGAATTTTTACATGCATGTTTTAGCTAGAATTTGTAGAAAGTCAAAAAGTACCATTTCATTTATTAAATTACGCTTGTCATTGCAATTTCTGGTCTATTTTCGTGTGGTTGTTTAAAATATTGATTAAACACTTAACTTCAATTACTGCCGCCATCCTAAATCAAAGTTCCGGTATGATAAGGTCCAAGTTCGTTCTGAAACTAGTTCAAGTTGATTAGTATGAACATTTTTTTATTACAGTGCAATATATCATAGCCATTATTCGATCGTTCATAATATTGATGCATGTAATGAGTCTACCTGATAACAAAGAATAACATTTTTTTATAAAAATGTGGAACATAATTGCATCCTGTAGGTTGCAGGAACAGAACGCATTGGCCTTAAAAATGATTGCATTTGTTGACTTGTTTGTCTGAGTCACAGTCAAGTCAATGTTTTTGTGTTATTAGGCAGCAAATTATTACTTCACCATTGAAAATAGAGTAAAAGAGTGACTATGGCGCAAGGTAAGTACTGCATAACTCGTAAACTAATAAAACTGTAATTTTAAACTTGAATAATTATAAGTTGACATCTGTTCGATCTGTGGCGCCATCTTGGTTTAGCCTTTCGGCAGATGTCATTCATTAGTCGACGCGGATTAGCTTTAGTTTTCGGAATGGACATTTGTACCGAAATTTGTCAGAAAATGTAAACGAGGATGCGATAGAAGTTTAAAAATTAGTGCCGAAAGTGCTTATGGACATAAAATAGTGTGTTGTTGACAGGTTACGAACAAATTAACAACCAATATAATGACCGCAACAACTGTTCAAAATCCTACAAAAACCACTACCACCACGACGCCAGCGAAGGCTCAAAAAAAGTATGGCAAGATTATTCTTACTTTACATAATTGCTTACTACCTGAATCGGCCTTTAAGCAAACGCCGTCACAGTCAGATGGGTTAGACATCGAGACGGAGACTGATCTTCGTATTTTAGGATGTGAGATGATACAGACCGCTGGCATCCTACTCAAACTACCCCAAGTCGCCATGGCTACTGGACAGATGTATTTACAAAGGTTTTACTACTCAAAGTCCTTTGTGAGATTCCCCATGGAAACAACTGCCATGGCCAGCGTTTACTTAGCGTCGAAAGTTGAAGAGAAGCCGTGCAGAATTCGCGATGTCATGAATGTATTCCACCACATAAAGCAAGTGAGAGCACAGAAGACGATATCCCCACTGATAGTCGATCAAAATTATATAGAGTTGAAAAATCAGGTCATCAAAGCCGAGAGGCGTATTCTAAATGAATTAGGCTTCTGTGTTCATGTGAAACATCCACACAAATTAATTGTTGTCTACCTTCAGCTCTTACAGTATGAAAAACATAAGCAACTGATGCAAATGTCATGGAATTATATGAATGATGCTCTCCGGACAAATGTTTTTATGAGGTTTCCGCCAGAAACAATTGCCTGTGCTTGCATTTATTTAACAGCTCGTAAAATAAGTTTACCATTACCAAACAACCCCCATTGGTTCTTGTTATTCAATGTCACAGAAGAGGACATTAGAGATGTTTCATTGAGCATCTTACAGCTATACAAGAGACCTAAAGTTAATCCTGATGAATTAGAAAACAAGGTGGAATTATTACGAAAGATTTACCAAGCCAATAAACACATTCAATCTCAGAAAGATCGTGAAAATGCTAAGGTGGAGGAGAAGAAGGCAGAATCACCAACAGCTTCAACTTCTAAGGATGCCAAGAGAGATTCGAAAAAAGAAAAGTCACCAAAAACACCACCATTATCATCAAAATACCATAGTAGCCATAAAAAGAGAGAAAGGAGATCACGGTCACCATACGATAGAAAGCGAGAGTATTCAAGCAAAAGACATAAATCTAGATCTAGGGATAGAGAGTTGGATCGTTCTAGAGAAAGACGATCAGATGACAAAAGGAGTCGTCAGATGTCAAGGAAGTATGATGATTATGAAAGATCAAAGTCTAGTAGAGACAGCAGGGAAGAGAAGAGGAAACATTAGATACTAAGGAATTGTTAAAGTGCTTTGAAGAGAATATTATTTAACTGTATATAAATCAGTCTGTATCTCCATATTTGTATGTAGTTCTTTGAAAAGAATCCAGTCCACATTTATCAGCAACTTGCAGAAGGAGTTCATTAGGTTTCATTTTGAAGAAGAGGTAGAAAGTGCAGTAGAGCATCACGAAATTACACCTGCAGATACTTAAAACGAGAATTTTAGTATATATGATATTTATACATTTATTTAATATGTTCAATAATTTATTTGGTCTGATTAAAAAAAAAACAGGTTTTCTTTGGCAAACCAGCAATCAGAAACTATTCTTTCATATGGTCTTCAACTATGAATGTAAAGCTTTATGTTAAATATGTAAATGGAAAATGTGTGGCATACTATGTATGCTGTTTTATTTTGCTCAATATTCTTTTTACTGTTTAATACCATTCTCTTGCTGAGACACAGTGGTATATTAAATGGGTGGATCATGATGATATGAACATGATATTTTAATCAGTACTGGTACATGTGTTATTGTAATAATGTATTTTGGTATCATTGCTTACTGAGTTATGTAATTGAAAAAATCTATCCTTAACTAAAACTCTCAATAATTTGTAAAGGGAAATATTTCTTAAACCTTCAGTGGATTCTCAACACAGGCAACAGACCATTATTGAATTGTTAATTTGTTGCAATTAAAGTTCAACTGCAGGTTGGATTCTTTTTTGTATTGAACTATTCTATTTCAATTATCCAATGTATAACTGTCTGATGTAATAGCTCAACAAGTGACGAATATAGTTTTTACATACTCATATAAATGAAAAATGTTTGTAATAAACATAGTGACAAGACTTACACAGTGTTATTTTTCTTTTTGCCTTTCCAAACATTTCATTATGTAACTGGTTTGTGATCTCTTC
The DNA here is from genome assembly GCA_018245595.1 of Microceris scylla. Taxonomy (NCBI): domain Eukaryota; kingdom Metazoa; phylum Arthropoda; class Insecta; order Lepidoptera; family Hesperiidae; genus Microceris; species Microceris scylla. The sequence goes on from DWDT01005913.1 coordinate 5,836, forward strand.
CAACAACTTTAAGCTGTAAGAAACAAAGTGAATAATTAGCAATTTTTTGAATGAATTTCCCTTGCGTAATAAAGATTCATAACTCTTAAATGATGGCCTTTAACCAGTCATTTAAAACCATTTATATTTGTAAGTAGATCATTCCGCTATATTTGTATGTAAATTTTGTTATGAAATCTAGTCAAAGTTGCCGACTTTTACTTTTATAGTGCCACTGGTGATTGTTAAAACAATCTGATTCGATGCCTTTCCATGAAATATAAGTTTCTAGGACACTTCCACACTCACATTCCTTGAGTTTCTACAGACACAGACACAAACAAAAACACCTAAACACAATCAATAGGCAATTTTATCATTCACAATATAGCCTTGCTAAAAATTGTAGTCTCTGAATGTACCTTCATTTATAACGTAGCATCACGTCTGTAATCCCCGAAGTGGTAGGCAGAGTAGTGTAGTACACGCCCACGTTTCACCAGTTACGTTGTAAGTCCCACAATGGAATAAGTGGTGAGCCTATTGCCATACACCGCGCACACATCCAAACTCCGAGTCACTACTAGAAATTCTAAATTAGAAAAATCCAATAGTACCCGATCCGGGATTTGAATCCAAGACCTCCCGACCGACAGTCGCGCTTGCAACCACTCGACCAGCACGAACGCTTGAAACCAGACAGTTGATGAACAAAAATGTAAACATAGTTATGTCTAATACATAGATATATTGTTACAGAGAACAATCACGTGTGCTCATCACACAAATACTTTTATTGGGTAAAAATTCAACTCGCAACCCTTGGCTCAACAGTCAGGCTCTCTAACCATTGAATTAACGGGTATATGTACGGGAATAATTATATGGTTTATATACATAAGGTTCAAGGCATTTAAGTTCAAAGGCTTTTTTGTTATTAAGGGATAAAGGTCAATTTTTTCACTATTATGATCAAGAGGATACGACTTGCCTTAGACAGGTGTAAAAGTAAGGCATGTGTTCACACTGGATCATTATTTCGGACGCTTTATAATAAATTTGATGCTGGAACCCTTCTGATATTGTACTGCTGGGTACGAATCTCTCTTGAATCTACAAAGGTTTGGGGTATACGTCATCGTGCTCCTCGCGTGTGTAATCGTGTTTCGGATAGGTTTGTGAACCATCTAAGTCTTCCGAAAACGTCTAATGATTGTTTTCTTATGATAAGAAGCAAGACGTGTTCTATGAATCACGCAAAGGCTCGTGGAAATATGCTTTTACCACTGTGGCACCCTTCCTGCCGCCTGCGCAGGGTTACGCCACAGATCTCTTGCAATTCGCACGTGCATTAGGCCACATTCGCTTCATTGAAAATATAAAAGTAAAATTCTTAATCATTTTAAAGTAATATTAAATATGGATTTAATTAAAATAGGTAACATTTTATTACACGCAAATCATTTTTTATTATACGCTATGGTTCATAATTATATATCCTGAGAATTTTGTAGTTAATCACGTATACGACTGTAACTGATCTATTTTGCAAGATTTTTTTTATACGAAACTAGCAAACATATTATATATGCCACTCAATAATGAATGCTTATCTGATCATCATGCATGCATCATCACTATCACAAGCATCATCATCTTCTTAACAACAATTCTTCTTTGGTCCACTGTTGGACACGAGTCTCTTTTCAAAATGAGAAGAGTTTCGACCATAGTGCAAGTTATTCAAATATATATATTATTTTATGGTTAGTGATACTTCCATACTCATATTTCACATGTGTCTTAAATGCCAGGGTAAAATATAAAGTAAATACCCAAACATTTAGTTACACGAGTAGATCCTTCTATGTATTATCCCAATATGTGTCCGAATAGGAATCAAATCAGGCCTTATGCAGGGCGTTATCAATATAACTATTAGTCAATACTAATGCGATAAACGTCACGTATGTATGTCGTTCAAGTTCTGAGATTTACCAATACATTCTTTGCCATCCTTGGGGACTATTTCGGAATGTCTACCAACGCCTAGTGTTGAAACATTGTATCCGCTGCCACACCATTTAGGTCGGAACGAAACGGGACTATTAGAATATTAAAACGTAATGTCATCTATTATGCCGTTGGATATTATATGTATAAAATTAATGTCTATGAATGTTTATGAAAATAAAAATTGTCGGTCATTTACATTAAAACGTAACATGTCATTTTTAAGCATAAATGGCACTTCGCGTTGTCGCAGATTTTTATAGGTTTTAAAAATCAAACAAGTCAAGTGTATGATTATTATTGGTTGTAGAAATAACTGTTAATCATTTTGCCTACAAACGTAATACATATATAATTCACTCTAAGGACAAACTGTATATTCCTTTGCAGCAGACCCTCACAGATTTAAAAAATCAAATATGTCAAAATAATGGAAAGTTCAATAATTAATATTCGATTCTGTACTAATACTGTTGCATCCATAATGCATGTATATTTTGCATTCTGTTCGAGGTCAGCCTATATCTTCTTAATAATAAATGTGTATTGATTTATCCGTTGCACAGTTATTTATAGGACCACTCGAATGTTTCATTGCTTGAAATGAACAATGACATAATTGCTGCATTATTTCCGGCAGAAAGACTCACTTTAGGTACCTATGGAGTTGTATGTGTAACTGTAGTCATCCTTTTCTATATTGTTGCTATTAAGGTGTAATTTAATTCGATTTTACACGATTCTCCACCGCTCACTTTAGATCCATTTCCATCATGTTAATATTCTTTCGTATTTACAATTTTTTCAATTGATGAATTTTCAATAATTATTTTCTTTTCATTACAATATTATGGTATAATTTAATTTCCTAAAATACATATTTTCCATATTGAATTAACACAAAATTACAGTGACTTCACCGTCACGGTGAACACGTGCTCCCGGTAGGAGTTAACTGCAGTACGCATTCCTGGGTCTCAAGCCAGCGTGATCGCATACACTTGTCGCAACATTTCATCCGCAGTACATATCGTCCTGCCCTACTTTAATCAAATAGAACTTTTTAAAATAAACCTCTTACAATATATTGCGGTTTTTCGTAAGGTAGTTATAAATTTTTTTCATATGACTCTAAACTGCCTAGAAAAGTTGTTTATCGCAGCCAGTACAGTTGGGCTAAAGCTATTATTTCAAATTATTAGTAATGTGCTTTACATTTAAATTTACGCTTCATAGTTAGATAATCTATTTTTACATAAATATGTAATTTGTACATATACATGGTATTTATGCACATTTCATTGATATAATATAATTATTACATGGTATACATACATATTACACGGCATATTTACGTCCGTTACTTCGTTTTTTTATTTCCTTGTATTGTAACACGACAAAACGAAGAATGTGTTGTCATTTGGTTCATTCTGCTGTGCACGCACCCTAGTCTGATTTAGGTATTGATTTTTCCAAAATATTACTGGAATAGGTTAATAGAGTGATTGACATTTCATGGGAAATATTCCTCTACATCCATTACACAGAATGTTGATAGTGATTCCGTCGAAAAAACTGAATCTATTGTTTAAGAATTGGCTGAAAGAACGGTGCAGCATACTTAATTAACTGTTAAGTAGGCAATATTGATTGTATTGCTCCAATTTAACGTTTTAAACATGGGAAATTTTAACTACCCCCTCTTAGTACCATTACTCCTTTGGCTTCTGTAACGGTTTTGACATAATACTTCAGTTTTAATTAGTATGCCAATATCAAAAGAAGGATGTTCTGGGACAAAAAAAGTACCCCGTTCCGCTGTGTACGCGCCCTAACCTACTTTGAGTGTTGCCCTTTTCCAGCATATCTATTTCAGCGCGCGGACCGGTTTAATTTTAGCGGGGCGGCCTGTCACTCCAGCCAGGCAGCCGCGAGCCAGTGGCTTCAGAACAGGGTATCCGCGCGCACGTACCTACCCCGCCGGTGCTCGTCTGAACGTGACCGTCACTAACGAACTTATACGAGATTACCCGTCACGTGTGTCTTAATGTGTTGGGTAGTAGATAGCGTTAATACGAAAAAATGTTATGTTGTCCGAGCATGCGAATCGTGAATTAATTATAAATGCGTATTTGTAGTCATTTTTTTTTTCACTTTTTTTTCTTTTTTTTTTTTCTCAACCCATTACAATTCCACTGCTGGAATACGGGTCTCCTCTCATATTGAGAGGGTTAAGGC
>DWDT01005914.1:0-10062 GCA_018245595.1 Microceris scylla
ACTAGTTCAAAGTCGCTCAACGAGCTATGCTCGGAATCTCTCTGAAGGATAGGATCAGAAATGATACTATCCGACAGAGAACCAACGTCACCGACATAGCTCAAAGGACCAGCTCGCTGAAGTGGCAATGGGCTGGGCATATCTACCGGAGAATCGACAACCGGTGGAATAGGCGAGTTCTGGAGTGGAGACCGCGGCTCGGCAAACGTAATGTAGGACGCCCTCCGGCCCGGTGAGATGTCGATCTGCGAAAGGTTGCAGGCAGATGCTAGATGCGACATGCCGAGCACAGGGCGCGATGGCGCTCATTGGGGGAGGCCTACGTCCAGCAGTGTACTGAGATAGGCTGATGATGATGATGATGAAGGACTCGAAGCTCACTGCCTTCTTTCATGTAAAATAAGAACCTACGAATTACTAAATGGGTACTAACCTTCCCGAGATACACTATGCTATATTCCTAAACTGTTTCCCTACACTACCCATCATATTTGAATCTGTTGAATAACTACCTACTCGTAAGTTTGTAATATCGTTGCTTAGCTTCAATATGTGTTCAAAATGCCAGATCGCCTTTGAGGCTAATTCGGCTTGATGCATCTCTTCACAGACCAAGCGTCTCTAGAGAGGTACCCTCTGGATTTTATATGTCGTAGCATAGTGTAAGCAATTCCAGAGGAATACCTGTATTTTACTACATCATCATTATAAGCCTCTCTCAGTCCACTTCTAGAGGCAAGATTAAGGGCAAAATCCCCTTTTGAGACGCTAAGGGGATTATGCTCATAATCTCCATGTTGGACAAGCACGCTGACAAGAACACATACCTACTAGATAAACATGCATATATGTTTGATTCATACAAAGATAGACTTGAGAAGGCATTTCGTTATTATTATTACATATGGCACTCCGTATTCTTTGCCTGTTCTATAAGGAGCCTGGCGTGATGCTGCAAATAATTAATAATTATTGTAACCCGCAAAAGTTTGGCGTTTAGTTATATGCATAAAGCACGGAGATTCTAGAAAATTCGACTTTTCGACAGTGCTAATAACATTTAGATGTATTTTTTTGGCTGAATATAACCACGTTTCTTTACTCAAAAAGAGCACGCTTTACACGAAATTATTTTAAGCTACCGAAACAACGCCGATTACAAAGTTTAGAAATAGCATCAAACTGTTTTTGTGGAAATGTATTTTGCTTGCGGAAATAGAATAAGCAGAGAGTAGGGAAAGTGGCTTTGAAGATGGGTAGCTTCTATTACTAGATTTAGCTCTGGGAACAATTTGTATAACGCAGTGGAAAGACATACGAGAGGTTTCTAATCTTCGGGGGTATTATAGCAGCTGGAACCGACTTTAAACACTTTTTTTCCATTAAAAATTTAATAAAAGCAGTAACAGTCTAATTATTAAGATTTTAGCTGCTCACTCCGACTATCTGTCGTTTAAATCCTAGATCGCTTACCTGTACGTTTTCAGGAATATATGTGAAGGAAAACTTCACAATGAAACCTGACAACCTTCTCCATAACGTTATCTAAGATGTCAATGAGGGCTATTTCCCAACCGCCACATGACCAACATGGTTGATGATGGCCTTAAAATTTATCGCAATTAGAGCCTCGTGTTTATCATTGGTATAATAAAACAAAAAGGAATTACAATGGGGATAAAATTGGCTGCGAATAATAAATTCTTCTGTAACAAAACACAAGGTTTAAATTCTCCGCTAGAATATGAAAGAAAGTGTGAAACAATTTCAAGTAGCTTTGAAATGTTCAGTAAAGTATGCCGACATCGGATGAGAATGAACTCGTGCGGTCCAAAATTAAATCTGTTTGCCAGTTGACCCGTTCCCAGCATCTTAGCCGGTTGCTTAGGCGTACCGTTCGCATATATCTCCCAAATCTTATTTCGAAGGAAATAATCAAGTAAAACTTTTGCCTTCGAAAACGTAAACTTAGCATCATCATATCTATAATCTGCAAAGAGGTAGGCAGAGGAATGTTGTACACTCCCACATCTCACCAGACACCTTTACGTCCCACTATGTAATAGGAGGTGAGCCCGTTACCATACCCCCAGGACCAAGAAAATATCAAATAAGATCCTGGCATCTTACCTTTCTAGGGTTTCAAACTTATCTCTGGTATTTCTGCAATTAATTTAACGGCACTTACGTGGACGGATTACTTTTGAGATTTAGTAAGAACGTCAAGTAAAGTTCAGAACGTACAAACCCGACATTTGTTCCGGAACAAACACATTTTCATCTTCAGTTTACGTGAACTAAGAAGGAATAAGGTTATTTCAATTTCTAACAAAACTTTGTTTTTACTTTACTCAGTGTTAAGAGTAATTTAATACAACAGTTACAACGGATAATTACCACAAGTAGGTACTACATCAGCAATGTTAAAAAGTCGACAGGAATATTACTCAAATAAAAAAGGCAGACTAGGCTAATACGAGTAGGTACACTTGCAATATGACGGTTTCATGATAATAGACTATGAGTGGAGTTTTTAACTTGGATCCACCATGGATAGTCATGTTCACCTAAAAATATATTGACCTATATAGACCGATAAACTACATTCCGTCACATCAAACAATTAAGGAATCTTACTAACATTACCATACCTCACAAAACATATTATACGTGTGCAAATACTCCTGATTTATTACTTTATTGTAAAACAAATTATACGAGCGAAGTATCTGAAATCACTTTCGGAGCAAATTCACCAATTTAATAACGGCAGTCGTAAAGCACTAACACTCGAGCAACGCGCCGCCGGGCTGTAAAAATTCAATTTATATGCTACCATATTAAAACGGCATTCATAAAAGTTAAGCGCACGCTGCTATACATCGAGAGCACCGAACGCAGGTAAGTCGGAAGTGAAATTTGCGAGGTGGAAACATTCACCTGCTAAAGCCGCGAACTTTCCCAAAAGAATTGAAAAGAAAGAGTTGTGCCAAAAGACTGCAATGTCCTTTCATATTCGTGACTGATTCACCCAATATGTATGATTCACCCATTTATTCCCTTTGTTGGAGTATAAGTGGCCGAGATCCTAATACTGCAGATGTACATATTAGGTTCGATACATAGCAATTAGATTGTCAGTCCCGCTAGTTTCCGATCTGTCTGTTTCGCATGAACAATGAACAATGGATTTTCATAATAATTCCCGGATTAATAAATATATTATTACGTATAAATTATTCCTCTAAGACATTGTCTTCGGCAAACTCCGTCATTAGCCGGCGTCTGGTTCTGATAACTTTACGCCCATTGCAATAAATATGACTGTGATGTGCACTCCAAGACTGAACATTAAATTATGACTGAACAAAGCATATTGAGATACCTACTCAAATCCTGTGAAACATAAAAGTCCCAATAAGAATTACAATACGAATAACAAAGGAACAATAACTTATACACTAAATTACGTTATGCCATTGTGCTTGTAGGACGATGGAGGCGAATAAAAATATACATAAGTAGAAAAGTTTCAAAATTATAGAAAATAAGTAGCAAATTTTGAAACAATTGACAAATGATAAATTGACGTAGATATTTCTCTTTAAAGTCACATCTAACACAAGTCTGTCCATAATATTACAACAGTGCTGCTCCGAAATTCCGAAAACCTTCATATCAAGATACGTAATGTAAACCTTAAGAATTATTCGGTTTCTTATTTTATACAATAAGTACATTTACTGCGAGTAAACCACCGGTTTTTTCATATGACACATCCCTTTTCTGCTTTAGAGTAGACAGACTAATCAAATTATAATAGTCGTCGCTTATATGGAACGCCTGTTGAAATTGCAAGTGCAATATTATAACTATACTGAACACATAAACGGCGTACTCATGTAAAGTGGCAAAACGTACTCCGCAGTCTGTAAGCACCCAAAAAGCTATTTTGCACCAAATTCCCGTTTGACATAATTACATTAAAGTCGTTTAAAATTCAGTGAGTAATACCTATAGAAGAAGTTTAAATTTGAATGTAACAATAATATTATTAGTTCAAAATGTTAACAATTCGAATTTCGAAATGCTCTTTATGTTCGGCCAGCAAGACTTCAAATAAAATATTAATATGTATTTACAACAAGCAAAACAAACAGTTGACCTTCCGGCCATTCCTGAAAGTTTCCGCTTTAAATGTATAGATATAATTAAAACTCAATTTTCGAAATTAAGATAAACCAATTAATTCTCGATTTTTGATATTTTTCGATTTTCTTAGAGGGGATTTAAAATGCTAATAACGAAAAATTGAATCAATAATCTTTGATTGTTTGCAAACAACACGTAAACGGGTTAATTCAGTCTCCGGTTTATTTTCAGTTCATTTTAATTCTAACTGAATAAACACCTGGCATTAAGACAGTCCCGTAACGACATCTGCAATCAGCGAGTCGCAGACTACCGACGAATTTTCAACAACGTTGCAAAAATGTTTTCAGCGGTTAAAATTGTGCTTTTAACAAACTTTGGTTGCAACCAACAATTTTCCATTGCTACCCTTTCTGTATCTGTGCGAGGATTGAAGTTGGCACAATAACTATAGAATTGCTTTATAAACCGTTGTCAGCAGTTTTTAAAGATATAAAGTGTTGGCGAATTCTACCAGTGTTATTTAATATACAATGGAGGCCGTTTGATTCAATACAGGAAAGACGCTTCGGTAATACAATTTTAATCTCGAAGGAAACTGTTAGCATGTTATTTTCTTTGATTCTTGCTTTATACAAATAATTAAAATTCATAACTCGTATTCTATTATTATTGTCGTTACACATAGTTCTCCTCTCTTTAGTGAATTTGCCATTAAAAAATATCTTCGTTGTTTTTAATAGGGTTAGTCCTTAAATAGATTAAGGAGTAGATTGTACATATAATAATTATAACAAATATAAATGAACTACCAAGTGATTCAGCTTACTTTATTATTATCATCATCAACAGCGTCAGTAAGTTCGCTGTGACCTTGGGCATCCGAGTTGGGGATCTCTACGTACTGCTTCTCGTACTGTCATCGCTGCTGCCCGTAGGTAGCCAGGGCGGGACCGTCTTAGGATAGCCTGGTATACCGGCAAGAGGTCGGGGGATGTACATATTATTTCTCCGACAGGGATAATTATGTTATGAATTTAAATAAAACCCAGAGCTTCGTGTAAAATATCTAGACGTGCAAATCCAGACTTAACGATTACACTTGTCTGTCGTTATAACTATGACGCATGCAAAACAGTTTAGCATATTAAGAGGCTTTGTTTGGACATGTTGTTCCGTGTCACCTGTCCTGTCTATCACGTGCGGATCTTGACAAGGGACATGACAGCGCTTTCACTACATATCAAGCGATGCGTCTGAGAATGGAGCTATCTACATCGTTTATCAGCGTCCAAAAGGGATTTTGTGACTTAATGTTATGTAACAGTGGCTATAAGAGCATGGAGCTACTAATGTTAGAAGCTGACAATAATCTGTTGATTGTAACACTTTAGGCATGATACATATGAGTGTCACACGCACTATATTACATGCATACAAATTGGTCATCTATTGGTTCTGTATAAAAGGTATAGTGGCTTTGTGTTACTAACATGAACATATTGGAGTAATCACCATGTTTTTCAAAGTTCATTTCCCGATTGCAGGATTCGGTAACAATAATAATGAAAGCAAAGAACAATCTTCAAGTTTTGTCTTCAAGCTGCCAAATGTTACTATTTGTATACCTTCATTTGGTAAAATACCAGCTGGATCTACTGGATATTAAAGTATCATCATTATCAATCGTAATCGTCATCAATTTTTTTTATCGCTCCACTATTAGATATGGGTGTCTTCTTATTATTAGAAGGCTCAAGACCGTTCGGAAGAGATACGGAGATGTAAATAATGATTACTATTGTAAATTCATGCGAGGTCCCATACGGAGTAGGCAGGGGCATACTGAATAGCTCTATTCACACATCGGATGTGCTTCTACAAGGTAAACAAATATATGTCAAAATACAAGTCAGAACTAAAATAATAATTTAACCCAAGCACGCTGGACCTAGGGAGAGGTAAGCAGCAAATTCTTACGAGCAGGTCGTTATCGCGTCTTACTCGGGAAGTCAACGATCGCAGTTGTTAGAAAAAGATCGAGTCGGTCACTAAACCGTGAGACCGACGCCGAGAGTTGTACTTGTTGAGCTTGAAACTGAGAGTTACATAACCGCTCGCCTCTATTATTTCGTTGGTACATTACCTGCTTATTGAAAGAATTAGGGCAATTCATAAATGCTCGTGAGAAAAAGTACATCCTGTTAGAATGTTTCATGATGCCGCGCTGGAACTGCATGTAACAAGTTTTAACTGCTGATTTTTAACTGAACGTTATATTGCGAACAGTTTTCACGAAAGAGGAATTAAATTCAAATTGAGGATTTTATTACTCTAATCTCTTTAAGTTCTTAAATTATCATTTCATATATCAGAACCTGTTATTGCAATGCTCGGAAACAATGTCATAATTAATCAATGTTATACTTAATCAATGTTATAATTAATCAATGTTATAATTAGTCAATGTTATAATTAATCAATGTTATATACATATATAATAGTTAAAATAATTTGTTTTATGTACACCAAATTATCCTAAATAATTGTGAGACCCCGAAGAGGTTTACAAGTTTGAATTAATCGCAGCACCTCGTAGATGTGAATAAAGTTAATAAAAACAACGGCAGCGGGCGCGCAGGGCGAAATTACGAGAGGCCAAAACTTTAAAACACCTAAACGCCTTTATGTCGCAAATTGCCGCCAAAGGTCGCAAGTTCATGTCGCGGAGTGGGTAATAAATTTGGAAATTTTGTCGTAACGTCTTAACGACGTTTTCCCGTGGAACGTTGTATATTTTAAGTGTGATGCTTCCAAAACAAAGTTTGCTGAGGAATCTCGGTGGAGATGTTCAGGGGTTTACTTAAGTACTGGTATATATATTATTCCCTTGCTTGTTTCTATTTTTTTATAAATGCCTTATAATTTTTTTGGGTTTGAGATAATAAAGTGTTTGTGTTAAATCTTCTTCCAAATTATAGTTAAAAATAAAGTATTTAAGTTATGAGATTTGTTGGTAAAATACGATTTGTTAAGCTAATTTTGAAAAAAAAATGGACATATTGTTTTGTCGCCATTATCATCATTAATCTTTTATATTATTTCAATGTTTTAAGCAGGTATTGTTGTATTTTACAAGACTTTGAATATAGAATGAGGATCAAGTTCAGATGTAGGTACACTTCTGGACATAGGCATCCTCTGATCGGCGCCACTCCTTCTGATCCGGGGGCTTCCGAAGCCAGCAACATTTGCCTTCAATCTCGCGTTATGAGAAACGATGTTTACTTACGTTGTAATATGCTTACGTAGAACGTGTCTACTCATGATAGCTTTAAACATTCCAAAGATCCAGCACAAATTCAAGTACATTTTCGCATTTTCACGAGTCCCTAGTATCGATAGCGAAGTCATAATTTATTACTATTAAAAAACCCACTGAAAATACGTGCGTCTATTCCTTAGAGGGAATGGAATACGTAAATAAATAGATAAACCCCAATATTGAGGCCTGGCCTAGTATTGGATCCCCAAACTAAAGTAGACTAGAAATACTACTAGAATACAAATTTGCCTTTACAAGAAAATGCTAGAATTAAAAGAGATAAAAATGCGTTAATCGAATATACAGCTGTAAAAAAATCGATCCACCACATAGTTTATATTCTACAAAACTCTGCAGGCAGTATTAGATCAGTAGATAGTATTCGGAGACAGGATTATGATAAACCGATATGATAACGACGATTATGATAAGCCGGATATAAGACAAAACTCGCCCGTTTATATACAAACATTGCTTTCATTACATTCATTCCATACTGAAAAGAGTTAAAACAAAAATTCATGGAAGATAAATAATACAATGATTAGATATAGAAAATTACATATAGAAAAAAAACTTCTAAGATGTGTGAAAGTCTGCCAACCCGCACTTGGCCAGCGTGGCATACTATGGCCTTAACCCTCTCAATATGAGGGGAGACTCATATTCCAACAGTGGAATTATAATGGGTCGATTATTATGGATTAGATTGGTTTAATTACCTACGTTCGTTCCATAAGTAACAGAGTTAATGATACAATAATAATAGATCACACTAACATAACTTCATTATTATTAATTCACACATAAAAGGTTGTGATAAAAAATTCATTTATTATAAACAATACAAGGATTTCTTTTATTAGAATCATTTAATACGTAAAAACAACATTCAATAAAAATCCTATATTAGTAGCGGCTAATTCTCCATTAGTGTCATTAAGCGCTATTGAGACTGTATTCGCACGGACGCCGCGATAAGCCGCACTTCACAGGCGGCATTTAAAGGATATTAGAGCGACGACTAAGTTATTTTAACGTTTCGTTCCGTTTCGTTCATCATTCTACTTAATATTCGAAAAATTAAATCAGTCTGAGTATTTTTCGTGCCCGTTCATTAACTTGATCGCAACCCAGAAGTGTGACGCGTTTGGAAGTTTACTTAATGCTATTTCCGCTTATCCGCTACGTATCGTTTTTAATGCAAGACTACAAAAATGGAAACGTATGCTAATTGTTAAATGCATAATACAATACATGAACATCTTTGCTATATTATAAGTACAATTTAAGCACTAATTAAATTCACTTAAAGAAATCTAGTTACCTTCAGCGTAGTGCTATTAAATTGTTCTACTCGTTAAGTGCACAAACTTTATAAGTAGCGTATATTGTGGTCATGCTCCACGTATCTATTCCTACGTGTGTGGGTACGCAGGGTATCTACATTTGAGTACGCTGCGTCTAGTGTATTCATCACTTTGGAAATAAATATTGTTACTGTGACTGTTTTTATTAAAAAATGTAACCGCCTCGTTGGTCGGGTGGTTGCAAGCGCGACTGCCGATCGGTAAATCCCCGGTTGGGTACTATTGGATTTTTCTAATTTAGAATTTCTAGTAGTCACTCGGACTCTGGATGTGTGGCACCTGGTGTATGGCAATAGGCTCACCACCTACTCCTTTGTGGGACTTAAACGTAACTGGTGAAACGTGGGGGTGTAATACACTCGTCTGGGATACACCCTTCGGGGATTACAGGCGCGATGTTACGTTTTTTATACATATTAAAAAATGTACATTTTATCAAATAATTTAAATTTTTATTAAAAACGGTTTTAAAAAATCTTAACATTTTATCTTTTAATTTACCTCTAATTATATTGGCTTTCATTTACGTACAATATTTTTTAATAAGCAAATTTGCAAATTTACTCCAATCCTTTCTCTCCACTGAAAATTATTTGCAAATATTACAAGTATTCATTATACACCTTATTATAAGACCATAACACAAAACAGCGTATCCTTAAGCATTTGTACTTTTCTTAGGTATTTTAGCTACTCGAAGCCCACCAAATGTAAAATTACTTTTACCCCGCAAATAATAAATCTAGCTTTAAATAAAAAAATACATAGAAAAAAGCTCGCGCAATCAAATAAAATTGTCTTTAAAAAGCAATAACATACAAAATAATTCTGTTAAAACAAGAACATGTCCTTATTATTATATAACAAACTTACGTGAGCATGTTCCAAATACACCGAACTTCGTCTCTGATACAAAACTTTCAAAGAAATAGTTCATTATGAGGCACATTTATATCACACGACACGACAATGTCTGAAGTAGATTTTTTATCTTTAATATATAGGTCTTTTTTAATTATAGAAATGTTTTTATTGCTGCAGATTAAAGATATTTAACCCTTAACTGGTATCGTAAATTTGACATCCGTAACTGGTATCGCGGGGGCCGCGTGACCCCCATAGTATATTTATTTCTAAGAAGCAAGATTTAACTATGTACTTGAATAAATGTTCATAAATAATGAATAATAGGCTCGTTTTATGTAATCAATTAGT
>DWDT01005915.1:0-10062 GCA_018245595.1 Microceris scylla
TCATTTTCTATAATTGATGCATTATGAAAACATTAAAAAATCTGCGTATAGAGTAATTGTTTTGGACTTACCATTAAGCCAAGGTTACATATTAATATTTTAACGCCACTTATTTTTACACTATAGTTTATGAAATTACAGCTCTAGTTAGTCAAGGATACAAAAATATTAATCTCATCTGTTACACACAGAAATTTTCTCAAGACCACTAAAATATTTATATATCCAAATTTCATTTGATTACAATTTTGGCGACACAGTACTTCACAGTCTTATATATAATACAATAATAACGTACTTCACTACTCTCTTCTTCTTCATTTCTATTCAATTCGATACAAAACCATTTCAGTCACTACTCTTTGCCCTACATATGACAGCACTGACAGTTCTACATGACTTTAAGACAGCTTAAGATACTACAGACTATACAGACACCAAGAAAAATAATTTGTCGTCATTAGTCTAAATAGAATATTTGATTAAAACATTCTGAACACTATTATTATAGTTTATTAGATCAATACTTTTATTATCATGGATTGAATCACACTGCTCCCAATTTTACAACTATTATACAGGCATCTTCAGAAAAACAAATATTTTTATACAGATATTTAAGAATGTCGCATGTTAGTCCCATCGTGCTGAGCGTAAATGGACGTTATCACAGTTGCCATTTGAAAATTCATATTCGTAACCTGATATTCTACACGAATAAAAAACATTAGCAACTGATTCAATCCTGGTCGGGTCGCCATTTATTTATTCTCAGCCGCCATTAGCCGTCCTATGCCCCTCTCCTGTATTCACCTTAATACTCTAAGGATGACAAATGGAAAAAATATATCGATATAAATGATATAGATATTTTTAGACTATATGGGTATTTAGAATATATAGGTAGAGTAAGAAATATCGATATTTCGACATATCGATTATTTTACTCTGAGTGATTGGTCTAAATACGGGGAGAGAAAAAAAAAAGATCGTTTGCTTGGTAAATATAAACCGTAGAAGGAAGAAGAAAAAAGGTCATCTGCTCGTTTTCACAAATCCCAAAGAGCAATCTATACCATAAAATATAATAACGTGGCTGAAAAAATATCGACTTCGATATTCGCAAAAAAAATTTCGGCGGTATATATCGATTATTTATTTAAAAAATATCGATATTTTTAAATATCGATATTTTTTATCATCATCATCAGCCTCAGTTCACTGCTGGACATAGGCCTCCCCAAAAGGGGGTCTATGCCCGTAATCCCCAAACTGGGCATGCGGGTTGGAGATTGCAGGGCACAGCTTTTCGAACTGCCGGCGCTGCTACCCGTCGGCAGCCAGGGCATTTAGCCGTGCCTATTTCGGCTGTGCTATATCACAATCAGCCGGTCGCCAGATCCTCGTCTGTTATAGCAGGGTGTACCACGTGCAGGTGAGGTTGGTTTGGGCTCCTGAGATAATGGTTGGAACCCCTTACACCCCGATATTTTTTACCCATCCCGAACTCTCAGAGTTTTGCTCATAGTTCGGCTTTTCACACGTGTTTTTTATTTTGCTTCTATAAACTAAAGAACGTTTGTTGAAACCTTGTTTGTGCTCGTGAGTTGGATATTGATCGTTTCAGTATTGTAATGATGCCTCATACAAACAGTCCTCGAGAATATGCGGAAATGTATTACATTTACGGTTTGTGTGACGGTAATGGTCGACAAGCCGCTCGTACATATCGTGAGCGCTACCGTAATGCAATCGATATCCCGATCATCGGGTCATCGGGATGTTAATAACGTTTTATTAGAAGGACGAACTCCTGGATTCGGAAATCCTGAAGGAAAGCCTAGAAGAGCTCATGAACGTCAAGTGTTGGTTGAAGTAAAAGATGATCCTTCCACAAGTCAGCGTATTTCTAGATGCACTAGTTTTGCAAGAAGAACGATGTATTGATTTCTGTCGAGAGATGTTGCAGCGATGCCGACAAGATACACTCTTTTTCAATTCCGTTCTATGGAGTGATGAATCATCTTTTAGAAGAGTTGGGGTGTTTAACATTCATAACTTACACCTTTGGGCCGCAGCACGATGGTGCACCCGCCCATTACTCACGGCGAATGATTATTTTTTTATACGAATCTTATCCAAATCAATGGATTGGACGTGGAGGTACAATTGCATGGTCACTACGTTCGCCTGATCTCAACCCATTAGATTATTTTCTATGAGTCTATTATAAGGAGGCGGTCTATGAGAAAAGTTTAAACAATGAAATTGAACTGAGACAAAAATTAAACGTCGCGGCCGAACTTGTCAAAAATTATGTGCTAGCGCTAAGAACGATGAAAAGAAATTTTATGAGACGATGTTAGTTATGCATAGGAGCTAGGGGAAGGCATTTTAAGCATTTAATATAAATAAATGGATTTTTTTTCACATGCCTATTTTTTATTTATTGTAATTGTAGTCGACGAAATCATAAAAAAATTTTGTTATTAACCCACATATTTAAACCTTTCTGGAATTTATTTAAGCTGTACTTGTTTTTAAAATAAAGTTCCAGTGTGTGTGTGTGCGTGTTACGTGTGCGCGTACATGTATGTATACATGTTTATATATAGTGAGTCTGTTAAATATAGCATGTTATATAATTATACTATATATAGCATAATTATGCTAGTAAAGTCTAATGTAATCCAGTACAGAGATATGCATTTCATATTCCATCATAGCATTTAAATGTAAATAATGGATATTTGGATGACAACAGACTCCCTTCCTATACCATAATGAGAAATATAACATAACTGGTGAACCATGGGTGTATTACACTACTTACTTAAATCTTCATGATTTTATGTTTACTTGGATAGGAAAATAATAAACATCTAATATTCATCACCTTTTATTTAAAAAATGTGAGGAACATAATCATAGTTCATCATCATTAGTTGTTAACCATATTATATTTATTATAATACTCAACATTAACATTAAAATCTTTACAATATCACAACAGCTAATAACACTAAAAGGAAGACAATATTAATATAATATCAAGTGTAAAATTTATTATCAAAATATTTTTAGAAAATATTATCTTATTTTATTGCCCTTTTTTAATATCAATATAAACAAGGCACAATGGAAGCACCACATTTCAAATTATTGTAGTTTCCCTTACAAAACATCCTTAGTTGACAGCAAGTTTTCTTAAAATATTGTTATTATAACATTTGGTCTTGTATATTGGATTAGTTCCATTATAAAGACTTATTGCATTACTCTTATATTTCATAGTTGTCCATCTTCTAATCATTGTACATTCCATCAAGCAAAAAATCCATTCTTTTGTAATGTCTGTTTTTCCAAGCCTCTTGACCACGTTTGAGAACCATATAACCTATAACTGCAAACATAGGAACCACCAATATTGTAATTACAATGGGCATAATCATACCAGGATGTCCACTTGAACTAACTTTGTCTATTTTAAGATCACGGTCTTCACCATCTACCGCTGGATTTTTATTCATTTCATCCGATTTTGCTATAGCATCTGCTGAAACTATCATTGGTTTATGAACTCTTGTTATATTCATTTCAGGACTAGATGCATTTGATTTAGCGCTAACTTTGGTATTATCCCCCAAAAAATTTACTGTGATATTTTTTTCTGTGGTTTGGTGAGGATCATTAGTGGAATTGAGCTGTTTCATATCACTGCTTAATTCCTCGCTATCCTCGGCAGCATTCAGATGAGCTCCCTTTCTTGCTTTTATTTTGTTACTGCTGCTTTCATTCTCTGATGTCATAGGGATTTCTTGATTTTCATTAGGAAGGCTTAATACAGGAGTATTGGACATAATTGCTCCGCCTTCGCTAGCAACTGTTATTTTTGTTTCATTAAATACATTATGAAGTATTTTATTAGGTACTGGTGGCGGTACGTTTGTTTTCCCTTTTACTTCATCCTCTACGTTTCCCTGAGTAGGAACAATTATCATGTACGTGAACACAAAAAGAAGACCTATCAGCATTTTTCTCAAATTTACTTAAATACATTCAGTTCTTTAAGTTACTTAGGAAGTATAAATATAATTAAGTATATTTTTACAAAAGTAATAAAGACAAGAATTTTGTTTTGGACACTAAGTAGGTACTTGATGAGGTAAACCTTGAGAAATAAGAATTGTCAGCAAAACGTCACATACAAAAATAGTTTCCTAGGCTTTGGATTCCTTTCACTTGGGGTATTATTTATCAATTTACAAAAAACATGAAGGGAGTCAAAAGTCATCATCATCATCGTCACCGGCCTATTTCAGTCCGCTGCTGGACATAGGCGTAAATGATACAATTGAACAGTACAATGAATACGGGCTGGCAAAAAGCAAACCAAACATTTCACATCGAGTGCTTTTTTAAAAATAAAACATGATACTGTGAACCTAAATTTCATTATTCGTCAGAGTTGGTGGAACGACAAAATTCAATCTTTTATAGAAAGTTGTGAATAGTTTTTTGAGTTTATCTCGTGAACTATAAGGACAAGTAAATATCTCAAGTTTAAATTAAATGAAATTATCTAAAAATTTTCCCACAACTTTTTTTGTAACGTTTAAAAAAAAACGTAACTTCACGCCTGTAATGCCGAAGAGGTAGGCAAAGGAATGCAGAACACTCCCACGTTTCACCGGTTACGTTTACGTCTCAGTATAAAATAGGTGATGAGCCTATTGCCATGCATTGGGCACATAATTATCCTAACTCCAAACCACTACTAGAAAATCTAAATTAAGAAATTTTGTAGTGTTCGATCCGGGAATCGTACCCGGGCCTTCGGATCATCAGTCGCACTTGCAATCAACACGACCAACGAGGCAGTCATAATATAAAAACTATAGAAACTCAAATTTAAAATGAAGAAATCGACTATATCATTATAATAGCATCTTTAGGACTTTTTCCGTCACACAAAAATATGTGCATCAATACAGTATATATACGAATGTTACATAATTAATAATTATTATTTAGTTCATGATTACAAATGTACCGGCTTAGCTCATGTGCGTTTTATCGGGATGGCCCAATTTTTCAGCTAATGAATTATCTGGGTTCGAACTGGATATTTGAATAATGTTTATTTTTAGTGCTCAATATTCTCTCTTTCAAACCAAAATGCCATTAACCTATGAATATGGCATGTTTAAAACAAAAAAGCTCACCGATTTGACAAATGACAATTACGACCGACATGACATTCACAGTTTTTCAATCATCTTGATAAAGTTTGTGCACGGTATAATAAACCAAATTACGACTTTCAAATGACATAACAAAATACGTATTTTAAAGATGTAAATTTTCCTTGTTGCAAGTGCGTAATTAAGTTCTCAAAATGAGGACCAGAAGTAATTCTGGGGTTCGCCTAGACTACTATCAACGAGTCGTGCACAAATTAATTTTAGACCATCAGCAGCCCGTTACGGGTTTGTTTCCAGCCAGTCCACAAAACGATCATGCCTGGATTAGAGATAATTTATATTGCATACTGGCTGTGTGGGGGCTGTCTATGGCATTTAAAAAAATTGCCGACCAGGACGAAGATCGTGCCAAGACATATGAATTAGAGCAAAGCTGTGTTAAGCTCATGAGAGGTACTATACAGCAATTAACTGAATTAATTTATGAGGAGTACTGAATTCAAAAGTTTATTATTTACTCTTAATTATTTTAACCTTTTATTATTTTCAAAGTTAGTTCGATAATAATTCTCTTCAGCGATTATTGTTTTTATATAAATGTGTGTATATTTGTAAACACATTATCGTGCTTCAATACATCTGTTTAATGTTGTAGAGAAACAAAATTGAGTGTTTGTTTCTACACCAGTATTTGTAATTTTGCATAGCAAATATTTTTTTGAATAATTGCAATGAAGGAAACACCGTATTTATTATTCCCAGACCTTCTATAATAATTACAGCACCACAAAAAGTTCTGTAGATACTTTTATGTGTTACTATATTTATTTCTGTTATATCTATATTACAATGGAGAAATATTGAATGTTGATAATAATAAAACTGTTGTTACAAAGTTCATTGACTTTTTTGGGATATAATTCAGGATATTAAGAATGTCCCTTAACCCTCACAATATGAGAAGAGACCCATATTCCAACAGGGGAATTATAATGGGTCAATTATTATTTTATTAATATAAACAATGTATTCATGTGTAGTGCGGAAATGTATCAATTAGTATCAATATAAGTTTAAATGCTATATGCTATATAGATTTCACACCAAAACTGATGTTCCTGCTGCTGGATTTCCTTTTTTATGAAGTTTTATAGTCAGTATTGATAGTTTGTAATAACAATATAATAATAATAATAATTAGATTCTCTAAATTGTTATTGCTACAAACTGCAAAAGAGTGGAAGTCTCTGCTGCTGTCCATCTATCTTGACTCATATAATCTGGAATTATTCTAAAGAAGAGTGAATAGGCACTTTATAGGCAAGCATGCTGTGTCCTAGGCTGCATCTCGCCATCACGTGAGATTGCAGCCAAACACAAGCCTATTTCTACATTTTAAAAATTTATTTGTGTTGTAATTATTTTGAATAATTTTGATAATTGTAACATTGTAACTGTACACTTATAAGGAAAATTGTAATCAGGCAAGTTGTAACAAACTTACAGACTGTTATTAGACAAATATTCTTAAGGATATGTCAAATAATATAAAAAGAATGATGAATGTAGAATAAGCACACCTGGTTTGTAAGGTAGGAATTTGGCACCCAGTGCTTTCTGCCTATCTTGAAAACAGACTTAGTGTCATAATATAATAATAATGACAAATCATGTAGTTGAGGAATTTATACTGGTACAATTTGTATTAATATTGTTTAAATAATTAACTTTTTTTTCAGGACTGCTTATGGCTATGATGCAACAAAAGGACAAAGTAGAAAAATTTAAAACTACCCAGCATCCTTTAGATTCACTGCATGCAAAGTACTCCTCAATTACAGGTCGAACAATCGTAAAGGATCATGAATGGGGACATCTTCAAGTTGATGCTATTTCCCTGTACCTTCTTATATTGGCCCAGATGACAGCCTCAGGATTGCAAATAGTTTTTTCTCTTGACGAAGTGGCATTCATACAAAACTTAGTGTTTTATATTGAATCTGCTTACTGTACACCTGACTATGGCATTTGGGAAAGGGGTGATAAGACCAACCATGGTCTGCCAGAATTGAATGCCAGCTCCATTGGCATGGCTAAGGCTGCTTTAGAAGCGATGAATGAATTAGATTTGTTTGGAGCTAGAGGTGGTCCTTCAAGTGTTATTCATGTTTTGGCTGATGAGGCTCAGAAATGTCAAGCAGTTTTACAATCAATGCTACCCAGGGAATCTAATAGTAAGGAATTGGATTCAGGCCTATTGTCTATTATAAGTTATCCAGCCTTTGCAGTTGATGATCCACAATTAATTGCGAAAACAAGAGACACCATAGTTACAAAGTTGCAAGGGAAGTATGGATGCAAAAGGTTCTTGAGAGATGGCCACAAAACTCCACGGGAAGATCCCAACAGGCTTTATTATGAACCTTGGGAGTTGAGAATGTTTGAAAACATTGAATGTGAATGGCCATTATTTTTTTGTTATCTCATACTTGATTACTGCTTCCAAGGAGATAAAGCAAATGGAGCAGAATACATGCAGAAATTGGAAAAGATAATGTTAAGGAAAGAGGATGGTATGAAATTAGTCCCAGAACTATATGCAGTACCCCCTGACAAGGCAGATCTGGAGCAAGCAGAACCTGGGAGTCAGGAGCGCATACCACTGGGTCGATGCCCTTTTATTTGGGGTCAATCTTTGTATATACTAGGAAAATTACTGCAAGAGGTAAGTTTAGAAGGCCCAGATATCATTTGACCAAAATAAAATTGTTAATATTTTAAAGATCTAGTATAAAGGTACCTCCATATAACATACGTTAGTTTAGTTACAAAGTTTGCTTATAATGAAGTGTTCTAAATATGTCTGTTGAATTTTCAAATAGTCCATTTATTGCTCATTGGGCATATATTACAATTTTAGTAAAAATAAACAGATTTAACAAATCTGTTTACTTTTACTATGTGTCTATTTATTGCATCGGAGCGACGGGAAAATGCAAAACAAGTATCTAAAAAATTCAAAATGCTACCTAAAGCAATTATTCAATGTGACAAAGTCACAGGCAAAAGCTAGTACACATATATTTGCCTGGCATTGCCTTATTTTATGTACTTAGTACTGGATTAAGAATTGTTGTGTGTTTTTGGTGACAATACATTGTTTCTTAACTAACCTTAAATGTGACTGCTTACAGGGCTTCCTAGCTGTAGGTGAATTAGATCCTCTGAATCGCAGACTGTGTTCTGAGAAAAAGCCAGATGTTGTCGTGCAAATAGTAATACTGGCTGAAGACAACGAAATAAGAGACAAATTGTTGGAGTATGATCTTCATGTTCAGACTATTAATGAAGTAGCTCCCATTGAGGTCCAGCCTGCAAGAGTTCTGAGTCATCTTTATACATATCTGGGTAAGAGACATTTTTACATGTTGCTTAAAGTATAAAAACAGTATAGCTAAAGTAATTATTTTTGAATAATGGTTCCATATTCTGGCCGTAACACTGAGAGTGGTTTCAGTCCAAACAATCTTGTAACAAAATGTATAAAATTATTTTTACAGCTCTTTTTAATATTCATCTCTTGAGGGTCAGTTGCTAAAGAATAACAAAAGGCATTTAATTTTTGCTTTACTATAAAATTTAAATGGAGAAGTTACTGAAATTCATTACAAATTTAAATTAGTTGTAGTTTCTAGTTGATTTTTTATTACTATAAAAGCTAACTGTAAGATATGAAAGTTACACATTTATAGTAAAATCACGGAAATTTTTAAATCTTCTCCAAATTAAAGTATACATAGTAATATATAATCTAAATGGTTTCGGCTAATAAGCATATTTTTCTTCTATCCTGATAAACTCACATACGGGCCACCTGATAGATAGTAAAGTTAGTGGTCACCATAACCTGTGAACCTGTGTGCAACACAGAAAAAGTTCCCATTTGTTGCTGGCTTTGACGGCTTTGAGCTCTCTTTGCGCTTTTATAGTACCAATATAGTACAGTCATAATTAGATATGACACTTGAGTTTTTATCGCGTTTATTTATTACAGGCAGGAACAAAAAGTTGGGCCTATCGGGGAGGAAGTCGCGCGATGTGGGTATACTCAGTACGAGTAAATTGTACTCGTTAAACGATCGCATATTCGCTTTCACGCCGCAGGTAATTATAGACCCTGATTCTTTAAGGTATTTTAAATATATGCTCAAGGATAGATATAACGTATAAATAACCTAAAATATCAGTTAAACAGATGGAATGATTTGATTTCAAACTAAAGGTTTTCGCTAATTGGTCATTTTATGTTAAAGTTATGTATTTTTATTACGTTTTCATTTGAATAATGATTCTATCAAAGATGTATGCTCGTTATATCTACATATGGTTTTCAAAGTTTGGTATCATATTGGCCATAAGTTATTTTGAGATATTAAAAAAGAAAAGTTAAGTTAAATGGTTTATTTAAAGCACGTTCTTATTATCGCACTATTAATAACAAACTTTTCTACATATCTTACTGATGCATGAGTTATATTTTTATTTATTGTAAACTCTTGTAGATATATTTAATATATTCGTTTTTTTATTTAATAGTATTCTGATATGAAACGTTTCTACATCGCTTCCGATTACGAACTGATGGTCGATACGTTAAAAGCCGAGATCGCTTTCTTGAAGTCCTCTTGGCAAAATCTTCTCGGCAGGCCGCTTATTGTTTTGACACTCAATCAAATGCACTTAGGTACTGTCCAATTTTATATTACTGAATGTTTCAAAACGGCTTGCTGATTTACCCCTATCCCATGTGTACTTATAATGTGAATATAAGAAGCTCAAATGACCGCTGTTCGCAAAT
>DWDT01005916.1:0-10062 GCA_018245595.1 Microceris scylla
CTATGGCCTTAACCCTCTTAATATGAGAGGAGACCCGTATTCCAACAGTGGAGTTGTAATGGGTTGAAAAAAAAAATTCATATACCAAGATAGAAGGTTGCCAGAATTGGAATTGTGCCCCGATGTATGGCAATAGGCCCACCACCTATTCCATGGGACTTAAACGTAACTGGTGAAACGTGGGAGTGTACTAGCTTACAGGCGTGATGTTTTTTTTGTTTTTTTTTTAAGATGGAAGATATAAACCCAGATACCTATTATATAGCCATTTATTATAAAACTATTTTTATCTAACATGCATGTCATAATAACAATAAAGATAAGATCGTGGTCAAGTTGCAGGCGATATAAGATGTAAAGGTACTTAGACATACGACCTTTTTCTCCAAATATAACCTAAAGAACGTTTGTTATGTACAGTTGCAGTAATGTTTTTTATTAAAAAGCTGTATGCGCCAGCAAAAGGAGAACAGCTGATATTCCTTGTCTACGAACAAAACGTGTTATAGATATAATGATGTATTTAAATTATGCCAATTATATTGAATAACGTCGCGATTTAACTCTATACGATTAATACGAATGATAGATTAGTACTGTATTGGATAAAATTATAACAAAAAACACGCCTGTACTTCCTTAGTCTATAACTTTTGTAGTCGTCACAGGAATTTGTATAATGTTAGATTCACTGCTTTGCGTGTTTGTGCAAGTTAATAACTACCTATGGTTCGCATAGCTTGCCTACCCACATAACGATATGAAATAAATAAATATATACATAGAATTAGGTACTTGCAATCATTAAAATCAAGCAGTGATAGCCTGGTGGTTAAGAATTCAGCCTCTCACTCCAGGGGTGCTGGGTTCAAACCCATGGCGCGCACCTGTTTACAAATGTGCGTTTTAAATTAAAATATCACTTGCTAACGGTGAAGGAAAACACCGTGAGGAAAACTGCATACCTTAAAATTTTTTTTTTTTTTTTTTCAACCCATTACAATTCCACTGTTGGAATACGGGTCTCCTCTCATATTAAAAGGGTTAAGGCCATAGTCTGCCACGCTGGCCAAGTGAGTATACTAATGCAATATATAGCAGATTAGCTTTTGGATGCGATTCCACCAGATGGGAAGTACAGATGCTAAGGTATCGTATATGCGTGTTTAGATTTAAACGTGTTCAATGTCTATTCTATCCTTGTCTTGAAGAGGACTACGTTGTATGAGTTTGCCAAACATAGACGTTAAACTACTTCAAATTTTACTGTACGTGGGAGATCCATTACTAGTAAATGTGCAAATGATTCCTTGTTCAAACTCATTGTCAGCACACGGTGGGATTTCGTAGTACACAATTTTTAAAAACGTAACTTCACGCCTGTAGTCCCCGAAGAGGTAGGCAAAAAATGCAGAACACTCCCACGTTTCACCAGTTACGTTAAGTCCCATTGGTCCCATACAATTTTTAAAAAATTTTAAAATTTCCTCTGTACTACAGGTGTACCTTTGTTGCATTGAAGTTAAGTTAAAAGTCCTCTACGCTTTATAGAACGAGACGGAATCCGAAAGTATGTTAACAATCATATACTCGCTCCAGATTTTAAGTTTAACTCTGTTACGTGTCTCTTACGGCCGGCGTTTTGTTTTGAAACGCTCGAGTTTCTCATGCGTTATAAAAGTGTATGTAGATCCAACCGTAAGTGATTCAGCTATTGTAGAGAAATACATTCAACTTAATTTATTTGCTCAAGTATGGTTTCACGACTATTTTCTATTGAGGTAGACTACCCGTAAGGAAGATAGTCTCTGTCAACCTCAATAGACTTGATCTCTGCCTGCTTCTGGAACCTTTGCTGCTAGACATCTTCAGGTATTTAAATCAATAAAGATTTCTTGTATATTATATGACACATAATATATACCGTAACTGGTGAAAAATAAGAATGAAGCACAGCTCTGCCTACTATTTCGGTAAAATACATTGTTATGTATTTCTCCGATATAGCAAACAACGTAATGTTTACAATTTGTTTTAAATTTTCAAACATATCTAAAGAAAATTTTTCTCAAGTATCCCCAATCAAGAACTCTGAACAGGTCACTTTATTTATAAAGGAAGTCGCAGAGCTTGGCGTTATTAATAATGAGTTACATCCAGCACTAACCGGGATTAGAACCTTGGTCCCTCGGGCGCAGTGCGCGCGCTCTCGGCAAATTGGCTTCAGAGAACAATGGACATCTGATAGGGCGCCGATTAATATCTGAACGTGCTACACTACGTGAACGTATTACTTTGATGTAATGTAATAACACTGTCATAGTATGCATAGTCGTGACACTATGACTCAGGTATATAGTTTCATACCTGGTGGTAGCAAAAGATACATTTAACCAACGTGAAAGGTATAAGAAATATGATTGGTCCGTTGGTCAACTGGTTAGTGGACTTGACTGCTACGCCGAGTGTACATAAATACGAATAGTGAACTTGAGCACTGCCATCAGGCTGCTCCATCCAATGTTGTATTCCCTTAATGAGCGTAATCCCTAAGTAATATCAAGTGAATAAATAAATATATAAATACTTATTAGACTGCCTCGTTGATAGAGTGGGTGCAAGTGAAGAAAATGTATCTTGTTTTTTATGTATCTTTACTTTTATCTATTCTGTTTGTTTGTGTGGCAATAAACGATTTTATTATTATTATTATTAAGTGCGACTGCCGATCGAGAGGTCCTAGGTCCAAATCACTGGTCGGATACTATTGGATTTTTCTAATTTAAAATTTCTAGTAGTGAGTCGGAGTCTGGAATTGTGCCCGGTGTATTGCAATAGGCTCACCACCTATTACATGGGACTTAAACTTAACTGGTGGATCGTGGGATTGTACTACACTCCTCTGCCTACCTCTTCGGAGATTACAGGCGTGACGTTACGTTTATAAATACTTACTATTATTATATCGTCACGGTAGGTTACTTACTAGATTAGCAGAGAGCACAAACGTCTTATAGACGTGCTTTTTTACATTTAGTTACTATGTTATATTCACACCAATTTCAGACTTCTGACTCCGCCATCAGCCAATATCTGACCTACTTCTTCTAGATAAGTGAGTATTAGTAAAATGCTGAATGTATAATAAATAATAAAGGAATAGAAAACTTACTAAGTAATTGATAAATAAAAATATACACAGCTTTACCTTTTTAGAAAAGTTAACCAGAATGGATATATGTTTTTAACATACCATTATTTTTCGTTGATCGACAGTATTTATTGAAACAACAACATAATGTGGCATTGATTTTTCGTCAGTCTATTTGTTGCGTTAAAAATGAATTGTTCGCAGCGCGTATAAACATGCCGTTTTCTTGTTTGAAGGTACATGCTAACGAAAGCAGAAGTTTAAATACATTCGGCCATCAATATTTTTAATCTGTAACACCATAGGCTGATGTATAAGAATTATATCTTTTACGTTGTAAGAAAATGTTAACAAGTGCTTGGTAACTTTTAAAAAATTGTAAAAAAAAATATTTAAAAAATCATGCTACTTTAAAAAATTTTAAGCAAGCATATACAATTGTTATTCTTTTTAAATCTATGTAGAGTTCAAGTTTTGAAAGTTTAAACATACAAAACTATAAAAAATTGTACACTGTTCAATCAAAATGTCGAATTTTATTTTCATATGTTTCTATTTATGTCTACCATGTTCTTAGTGTTGAGACTGCTGAATAAATTACCAACACACGCCTCAAACTGTGAATGTTATTTAAATTATTGCAAGATTTGAACGCACTGCAGCCCGTTGCATGTTAACGGGGTAATCGCACACTCAATATTTATACAATAAGAGTGCATTTGGCAGATGCAAGCGGTGCAGGAAGCTAGCAACGCGCCCAATAATAGCGGTGTATGAAGTCGTTCGGATGAAAGTGCAATTCTGTGCACCTTGCAACTATATTCGTGTTATTGATTCCGCGCGCGCTAATGTTGTTGCTGGCTCGTTTTATATACGCTAATCGGTTAGTTACTAGCGCGAGTACTGTCTGACTCAATGTATATACTTAATCTGGATACTGCAACGCTTGTTGTCCAAATCGGTATGCAGTACGACGCGAACGCTTGTTTTTATTAACCTGTTTAAACTACTCGTAATAGGTGAAATTTTCACCCCTTAAAATGGAAATGAAAATTACACAATGTTTTGTTTCATTCTATTTAGTTCTATTTTCGTAAAACAATAGTTATACATACATCCGTTGGAAGTAAAATTTTCCGCACTACACGCTCTGTTGGAAAAGTCTCTCCACATAAATTAAGCATCTGGCAGTTTTCCACAGTATGACTATGATAAAATTTTATGCACAGTTATATACTTATTAGTAAATTTTAAATATTTATTAAATTAACATAATATAATGTGATCGTACAGATTTTCCGATAGATGTCCATTATCAAGTTACTCACTGAAACTCAATACTCAAAAAAGTGTTGCTTTGGCGGAAAAAAATATTACTTTGTCTTTGTAATGAATGACATGAAGAGCTTTACTAGTAACAAGTAAAGAGATTGAATATTTTTCTTATTCCAAAAAATATTTGATATTATTTTCGTTTTTGAAATATTTGTAATGTATACGTCATATTATTATTACTTATATGTACATAAATATGTTATACCAAAAAATGTATGAAATTATTTTTTTAATATTTGCGTTTTATCTAATTTTATCACGTATACATCACAAATATTTCAAAAAAGATATTTCAAAAAAGAAATAATATCAAATATTTTTTGGAATAAAAACCATTAAATTCATGTATCGATTATTAATTTATACATGTGTTTTTCATAAGCCGAATGGTGGTTAGGTATTATTATATTGAAATATAACGTCATATAAACACCGCTGACAGTAGAATCTGATATATTTAGTAAGGCAGCGAGTATACTGGTGCAGGGAACGCGGCAGCTGGAGGTATCGACCGCCGGCGCCGGCGCATTCGCTCCATTTTCCATATGCGATGCAAGCGCCTATATCCGTTTTATTGCGAACAGACATTACATTTAAACCTTTCAGCATTTACGAGAGTGCTCTATAAATACACCGGATTATTTTGTTTCAAGATTGAACAATGGCTAAATTCGTGTAGGAGGCGCTTTTTGAAGTTTTATTACGCACAGTATTGAGCCTACATATTGCATGTTTTTTAATAACAATAGCCTCCTATTTGATTGCTATCTCATTGTTGGATGGATGTCAGTGTTACATATAAACAGACCTCTCACACAGCGCTCTTCTGAAACGGGTCTTCGGCTCTCATGCTGTTTCTTTTAACCGTCTTAAATAGACCGATGCGCCTTCTAGCAGCAAGGTTTCTCACACGAACTTTACGTAAACCTGAACGCCATACACACAAATATAATATTCTACTTTAGTTTCTATATCGTTAATGTAGTTTATTTACGTTTATCAACAGGTGAAATTGTATTTAATCGTGGGCCTATAGCTAGTATACCTACATATGAATTTCTTCACCTCGCCTCGGACTGCCTCGTTGGTCGAGTGGTTGCAAGTGTCACTGCAAATTGTGAGGTCCTGGGTTCAAATCCCGGGTCGGGTACTATAGGATTTTTCTAATTTAGAATTTCTAGCTGTGACTCAGAGTTTGGATCTGAGCCCGGTGTATGGCAATAAATAGGCTCATTACCTATTTCATGAGACATAAACGTAACTGGTGAAGCGTGGCAATAACAGGTGAGATGTTACGTGAATTTTTCTATGGAAATATTAGTAACAAGATAATTGAACACTGTATAGTCGATCCATTTTTCGTTTAAATTCCATCCTCGATAGTATCCCGAGTAGCTACTATTCGCACGAATTCACTAATGAAACCGCTAACGGTTCGGTTCGTAAAGAAGGTTTCAAACATCGTGGGAATACGGCACAATTAGACGGACCTCGCGAATTAGGGCGGCCCTTCAATTGCTCAGATCATTAGAAATTTCACAAGCGGTTTTCGTAATCTTCGTTATCAACACACTAACTGTTAATAGACTGTTTTCCCAATTACTATGAAATGGTTTGGAGTATTCATAAAATGAGTGCTGTTTAGTTTTCTGATGCCTTAGGACATGTCAAATCTACTCAGCACTATATGTTAATTCTAATTGCTTATGGGAAATTTTGGCCAATTTTATAACGTCGAAGAAATTGATTAGACGACTCGATATGTATGTAATGAAGCATTGTAAAATAAAAAAGAAATACTTAAGAGAAACGCATTAAAATTATAATTAGACGAGAGAAAAATTTTGCTATTAAAAACAAAATATTCACATTGGAGCATTTTTTAATTACATTTTCAAACATTTTTATTTTCCATTCTATTAGGTTATTTTTACGTCGCGTTACGTTTAGTTTTACGTTACGTTACATTGACATCATTAATTCCATTCGAAAATGCGTGCCTCGAATACACTACACAAACTAGTCCGCTTCAATATTCCAATAACATTGTGAACAGCACAATACATTCATAATAAATTTATGTCTTCCTTATTACATCGTGCATTTTTATTCAAAACCATTGTTCCAAATTCGAAATGGTGCACCCGGAAGCGGAAGTGCACGCTTCGTAAACACAGCGATTCGGCTGAAGCGTGCAGCGTGTGATGGATACATCCGGCGTACCGAGAACACACTTTCTTACCTTTCCCGATCACACGGCGCTGAGAGAATCGACTCTATAAAATTATCTCAAAAATACCACTTAAAGCTTACATAAACGAATTTGTACGTAAATGTAAATGTAGCAGAAACATCTTAGATTTGTTAGAATAAAGGTATTTGGTTCTCGCTGCCGTCTGTCTACAATGTAGGGGCCTGACGTGATGGATGGATAAAGTTGAGGTGTTTTTAAGAGCCACCCCTGCTCTTAAGAATATAAAATTGTTCCCATTTTAATTTGCGATTTTTTGTACGTCTTTCTGTCTCATGATAACTTAGGTCTAGATCAAATTTAATATGGAATTACCTTCATTCTTGCCATCGGACAAATACTTTGAAAAGTATGTACAATTATAATAGAGGAATCGTCTGAGTGTTCTACACTCCTCTGCTTACCCAAGAAAGACAGATGTCATATCGTAGTAATTGCAACAACTTTTTGGTCAATTGCGGGAATAGTTTACATAGTTACTATCTCTGTACATCTATACCCGTTTCCAATAATATCCGGATCGGAACAAATAATTGCAAGCATTTCCGGTTATCAGCAAACATATTGAGCAGCGGTTTCTCATCGTTAGTGTTAGACGTCGATAAACCTTGTTGGATGTCTTATAAGCGGTTTGAAAACACATACTATGCCAATAGTGTATTATTTTCTGGGCCTTTCGCAGGTCATACATGTCCAGCAATACGATATCCACGACGATCTGATCTCAAAGTAAGCATCAAGAGACTGTGTTATGGTAACGTGAAATTACATATGTACATTTTATATGCATATAAAGTATACTTATATATGTAGATATTTTTTTTACCCAGACGTATTACGTTTATGTGTGTTCATCAAATAATTATTTCGCCTGGAAGGGAATCGAACAACCGACACTCAGTTTTGCAACGAGTTTCACTAACCACTGGGCTGTTGGGCCAGTCAAACTACAACTGGAACAACAATGAAAACACAGTTCCACATCGCGCGCCACAGTTTCCCACGGTCCGTTTTATTTATTCCGCGCGATTACACGCTGCGGTTTGGCATATTGAGTCATTGTGCATATTCGATCGTTTCCAATTTCAAATTTTATGAACAGCGAACTCAGCCAAGAGATCGAAATTTAATTACTGGCAACATTTTGGTGGCAGTAAAACGTGAATGGCTCAATGTTGCCAGGTCGGCCAGTAAACCACGCCACTTACATCCAAACTGCGACAATAATTCATACGGCTGAACGTTCGTTAATCGTTGACGTGGCCCTGAAAAAGCACGTGTCACGTTAAAAGTTTAAAAGGCGAGGTCGCTACGGCGCGTTCGAAATTCGAAAATTATAACACAATTATAATTGGCGATAAACTGTAAAACGTTTTGGCGTCAGTTCGTGAGTAATAAAATTTAGTTCGGTTGTAAATCATTTAGAATCAGACTAAGTAAAATAGCAATATACAATACTTACAATTAGTACCTACATTTGATTTTCATTTTATATATTCTTGGCATTGGACAATTTAATCACATTTTATTTAAAAACTAAACAGCGTACAAACTTTGTTTAAGATCGCAAAACTTTTTAATTGATTTGTTCAGGTACAATTAAAAAAGAATTACTTTAAAAGATTTAACGATTTTTTTTGGAATTTAAAATCTTTACAATTACATGTTAAACTTACAGTATTTTTAGATGTAGTTGAATCAGCACCATTTCTTATTATAGTGACAACTATATACATATCGCTTTTGATATTAAAGCTATTAAAAAAAGCTTTCATACAAACCAAACTCTACTTTTGTAGAGCAAAATAAAATTACATTCACTCACAGGTACATCCGCACGACTCTATCTTCACACGCGGGAGAGCGCTCCACTCGGCCGCGAAGTTGTTACTTGTTGCTGGAACTGATATATCTATTCATATAATACTTCCAATGGCTCTTCAACCTGTTAAAATTTGAGTACAGACGACAGAACGTATTCCTGGACAAGAGAACTGTAATGTATGCTCTACTAAAATTTAATAATCGATATATATTTGAGATTGATATGTGACAGTTCAATGGATATTTTTAAGCCTTTCGATAAAGTTTAACAACTGATTATGTCAACGAGAAGGAACGCAAAACTTCAAAGTTCAATTATTTTGACGCGTTTACAATACAAGTCGTTAATAACATTATTGTAATTGTTTGTTGTTTAAAAATAGTGTACTTATTATTATTATTTAAGTCAACACATTAAATATTTCGTATAAAATAATAAGCAGTACGACAATAACATAACATCACGCTCGCACTTCCTCGATAGGATAGCCCGGGGAAAGTAGCACTTCCGCTTTGCAGCTATTATGTTCCACTTCCAATGTAACCGAGGCTTTATGACGATGATAGCCATTGCACTGTATATTTAGATTGCGACATATTCAAAAATACACATAATGTTAAAAGTAATAAACAATGTTCAGTTGGTCTAGGGATTAGTGAATCTGTTGAGACGAGAGTCGTGGGTTCGATTCCCACCCATGACAAACATTTGCGCGATACACACAAGAATTTGTTGGATCTGAGTGTAAAAAAATGTTAATATAAGCACATATTGATATGTACATGTAGTTCATCTGCTAACTGGTTACCATAACACAGCCTCTCTGTGTACTTTAAGATTATATCTAGCCTGTGTGTGGAAATGTCTCCAATTTTTTTTTTTATTGTCATTTCCCCATACAATTTTATCTTTACACGCGAGCGATTCTGTCGTCGATGGCAATTGTCGCTCACTGCTTTATCTGTACATGAATACGTGCAAAGTAATCTTTGTCCCGTTGTTAAGAATACTGACGACATAGATGAGTGAAAGCTTGGTATGAAGGCTTGGAAGTTAATGTTTACAAAGAAAAGGAACGCATACAGATAAAATTTATATGTAATATATATTACAAGTACCTTAATTTTTTATTTTATTTTAATAGGTCAGCATTTTCCCGCAGCCTTGCTTGATGTGAAGTAAAAGGGTGGCGTATGGTATAGCGTGCTTTCCCTACAATTACTTATTCACATTGACTTTGAAAAACCCTAGATTGTAGTTTTCTGGAAACACAAAAAACTCAATAAAACTTTCATTATTTTCGTTCCCATCGTCAGTGTCTGACATATGTATGTAACAGTGTTTGTTTGTCGATCAGTTGCATGTAGAATAGGTATATGTTTGTAATGTAATGTAATTTTTTATATAAGAACTTTAATAACGTTCAACTTCAAAAATGTAATTAATTACGATTGTATTTCTATCTCTACTCGACCACCAGTACCTAAAGATAGAGATGTG
>DWDT01005917.1:0-10061 GCA_018245595.1 Microceris scylla
GCCTTCTAATATTTATTACCTTGCATCGATTGGTTTATATACATTTGTTAGGCATACGGCTTATAACCCGCAGAAGTTAGCTAGGCACCGTATTATGCAGATATAATAACGAACTGCATAATAAGTTTTTATTTAATTTTATTATATTATCGCTATGTGGTTCTATAAAACTACTCACCCGTGCGTATATAGAGCTGAGTTACCAATACGTACTAAGGCATCGAAGGAGAGAACAAGGAGGCATTGGATAGTAGTGGGGTAGGCAGAGCAGACAACGGGAACAGCGTTCGCATGTACCAAGTTGATTTCTGCGTGTTATACTGTTTTAATTATTAGGCATTTTTGTTACAGGTGGCTCTGCTGTTGCATTATACCATATGTGACAAAAAAGTGGAAAAATGTTGAACATTATTGTCCGAACTGCAGGAGATTTTTGGGTGTTTATACGAGGACCAGGGTGTTATAACTACATATGATAGACTTAGCTGCTAATGTATTTATACATATATATTGTTCTATTATAATTTGAATTGTTTCTTTATAATAATATATTTTAGTGACTAATAAGTTAATGTCTGTATTAAAATAGTTTTGACAAAATTATAGTTTAATTGTATGCCGTCAGAGGGCGACACAAGGATTTAGGTAATTTCTTCAAATAATTGGTAATTTATCAGTATACATCTCTATAAAGTAAATGTTTATACAAATCGAACATAAAATTTCCTTCCATGAATTTATACTTACCGTGGAAATAGAAACATTTGTTAAATCACTCTATTGCTTTAATAAAAGTCTATATTTGAACGTTCACACAGTCATGTAAGTTGAAATAGAATGTCAATCGTAATATCACTTTTGAAAAAATTCTCCGTCAGCTTGCTTTTTTATCAGTACTAATTTTTAGATAAAGTAATGCTCATTAAATTAAAGTCATAATCGCAAGACATAGGTTTGTCACTAATTAAAAATGTTGTTTGTTTTTAAAAATAAAGGTTAGATGCTCTAGCATCTTAAAAACACTCGTAATAAATGGTAAGAAAAACAAATAGTTGTGTGAAAGACTAATTTAAAAGATACATTATTTTAACAGAATAATATTGATAAGTATTATTTTGTAGTACCACACTCGAATAATAAACATGTTATACATTTCAACCGCTTCTACAGTATTAAATTTATTTGTTTCTGGGTTTTATTACATACTAAGTGATTAAGGAAGTTATAAAAAATAAAACTAGATGATGCAATAAAAATGACTGTTTTATTATCTAAAATATTCGGACGTCACAATATTAATAAGTACAAAATGTAGGTTCCCTAAAAAGTACCTGAATGTATATATCTAGACTATCCTACTTACATACACAACCAAGTTGGTGCTGATAGTATAAAAAATATAAAAATAAAACGTTATTTATTTTATTTGAATAATGTATCACAGAAACATAATATACTTTTTACAATATATTTACACAGATACTATTAAAGAAAGGATTTGCGACAATGTTAATAACACACAATGTTAATACCACAATAACTTTTTATAGACATTTTTTCATTCCACTGTTGGAACACGCGTCACCTCTCAGAATGGGGGGGTTAAGGCCATAGTCTGTCACGCCACACTAAAAAGTATATTACAACAAGCCTTGTTTAAATGCATTACTAAGCGAAAATTATCAATCTGGTATGTATTTATAGGTGCTGTAAATTAATTACGATTTTTGTAATTACAATAGCACGACAAAAAGAAAAAAAGTTTAAAAAAGAAATTAACTAATTTTGTTTTGTATCTAACTTTTTACTCATTTCAATTCAATATTTATTATCACATACAAGTAATAAGAATTAGGATTAAATGACATGTTTTTCTATCAAATAATATTAAATAAATTCAGCAACGTTTAAAAAACATTATGTATCGAAAAAAAATTGTAAGACTTAAATAACATAATTATATTTGTTCGATCTTCCTATACCCATTGTTTAAAGATGATAATAATAGATTAAATGTTGGAAAAAGTATATTTTAATCTTAGAATAAAAAAACATATATGGATAAAATTCAAGACGGCTGATGAGATCCAATAAATGCTTTACATTGAGGGCAGTAGTGATTGGCGGTTTTGCATGATCTCATGCAATACGGCACAAAGCAACCACAACAGCACCTGGAACAAACAATAAGATCTATGAGTAGGTACATTTAAATAAACAATCGAATTTTCGAGTGAAACAAAAAAAATAGTTTCTTAGGTCAGTAGCGTAAGTAGTGAGAGAAGCCCTGTGATCCCCAAACTGAATGGCCACCGTGGGGATCATGGGCAAAAACCTTTCAAGAGAGGTCTGTATTCAGCAGTGGACTTAGTCAGATAGCCTCGTTGGTCGAGTGGTTGCAAACGTGACTGCCTTGATGTTCAAATTTGGTGTCGGGTACCTACTATTGGATTTTTCTAATTTAGAATTTCTAGTAGTGACTCGAAGTTCGGAATTATGCCCGGTGTATGGCAATAGGCTAACCACCTATTCCATGGGACTTAACTGCTGAAACGTGGGAGTGAACTGAAACTTCAGAGATTACAGGCGTGCTGTTACGTCCAAGTAACGTTTTACGTTACTTATTCACACTGATGATGATTATAAATTTTATTACTATCTGTGTACACGCATAGCATTGTTTCAAATGATTTGTCAATATCATTGAATACCGCTAACATTGAAATTAAAAAGAAGGTAATGCAATAACAATTCTTATAAACGCACCTTGTCCATACAATTAGAATGGCAACATTATGCACATTATGGAAAATTTAGAAAAAGTAATCAATGATGTTCCATCATCTAAATGAACTGTAAGTATCAAAAATGTTTTACGTGAAACCATATAGGTACCTAAACGTGAACTGTATTAAGAAATGGGATATATAAGTGTAAAAATTTAATCGCCATCCGAGCGAGACTATACAGTTCCTAACTATCTCTTAGTTTATTAAAAAATCTGAAAATAGGTGATTTTTCCGCACTGTCCAACGTTGTTATGACGTCGTGACGCGGGCGTCAAGTCGTCGCGCACGGGTTGTAATTATACCTTGCGTGTGTAAAACGAGAGTAACAACACTGAAATTAATTAAACACGGAAATAATTGTGTGATTACGGATGGAAAATTGTGCACTCATTTTTATGATTTATTGTGCTCTCAGTTTTGTGTTTATATAAGTTATAACCTAACTTAATCTGACTCAACCTTGCCTAACCTAACCTTTCCTGATATAATATGTCAATCATAGTCACTTACCCAGCAATAACACAAAGAGCTGCAGAGACGATATGTGTCCGATTGTTGGGAACATAATCAACTCTTGTGACGATAGATTTGTTACATGTGGGACACACAGTCCCCGTTGGACCTGGGCCTAGTTTCGAGGGAACTGTTGACCCGGATACCGTGGTTGAAGATGTGACGACCACAGTCCGCGGCTGCATGGAAGAGACTGGCGGAGGTGGGTCGTTTCCGAAATAAGATGGTGGCGGTGCAGGATTTGGTGCCGTTGGCTCGTATGGTGGTGGTAGGCCCATTTTGTTTTCCACTGCGAAAACAACAGACAAATAAAAGATATTTAGGTAGGTTTAATTATCGCATTTATAATAAAATGTACTAATGTTAATAATTATTGATATTTTGGGTGTTTTTTATACTGTTGGCCTATTGATTTGAGTTTTGGTTTTACTATCCTGTGCTCTGGGGTTCGTATCTTAGGAAGTATCCGTGAAAATAATGAACCATTTCGAAATCAAATAATGATACTTTAATGATGAAGTTATGAAAAGATTAGTATTATCATTTCTATGAAATGTGAAGGCTGCTCAACGGCGATTGGCCTGCGTAGTAGAGTTGTATCATCTCCAGCCCTCTTATTGTTTCATTGTAAGACACTCATGCCCTCGCAGGATGAGAATAATGTCATATTTTCTTTTTCGGACTGAGTGCGGTTTGGCAAACTTAATACGTCTTAGAGAATATCGCAGAAACCTTTAATGTATGCAGGTTTTATTACGGTGTTTCCCTTTACCAATACAGCAAATAATAATTTTATCTTTTAAAGAATATCATTTTACAGTAAAATTAATCTCGCGCCAACATTTTAATTTTTAACTCCAGAGGGAAATACTGAATTCTAAAATACTACTTTACTATTTACTTAATACTATTACTAGTTATTACTTATAGGGATTGTATGTACAGAAACAATTAATAATATCTGCACTAACTTCATGTTTGTGTTGTTACAACTTCTAATAGGTTCAATTGGTTGTTCGGACCTCATTTAAATTTTTATGAAAATCCATACAATACCACGTCAAGTCTCTAAAAATAGAAATATTTTGCACTCGATGCTCTCTGCTTATTCCATAAGGAACCCAGCATAGTAATGCAATAATAATAACGGAATATCACTGTGATGTATTGATACAAGAAAGCGTTTTAAAAGCCTGAAGTAATTTACTTAATGATAAGGTTATCATTTAAGAAATTATTGTTTCTCTTCTGCGTCTAATAATTCTTTGATAAAACATATAGCTGCCGGAAGATATCGGTTACTTTAAACCGTTACTGTTTAGCTAATATACATATTATCATATGACACATAAGTACCTATGTTTCGTGTAGTGGATTTTTAGAAAATAACGAAATTTTTATTTTTTCAATTATTATCGTTAGCACTCACTTCCTTACTATAAAAACAACCATCCATTCATTTACCCATCCAGCTATACATTTTTCCATCCAGTACCACAAAATCATCCACAATTACAAATTTCACATCTAACTACAACACAATACTTGTGTTACACGATAGCGGTGTCAGCAAAACGATTCGAATAAGATTAAACAACTATATGTACTTTACTGTTTGCATGTAAGCCCCAAGTGTACGTGCCATTTGAACAATCACATTTTTTCCGCATTGAAAATGGTGGCTTCACCAGTTTTTACTGTGTACTTATTCATGATTATGGTTCCTGGTATACCAGGAACGAGCAGTGGCCAGTGGCCGAAATTCAACAATAATACAGTTTTTTTAAGTTTTAGAGGCTCTTAATTCATTTACTAAACCCTTATAAGTTTTTAATCTGTGGTATAGTTTGACCATAGACTATTATATCTGACTTTCTTAGGACGAACGTATACATTGAATGTTTTATTTTATTTAATGTATTTGTAACATTAATGAAACTATATAATATGTGGTTGTACATACATACCCATTTTAGCTTTCAGCACTACTTCTCATTAACTATATGTTAACTATACTAGATTATGTACTTCTCCACGCGCTCAATATTCTTAAAAAAATACCATAATTTATTTTCATATATTAAAATGTGAATATATATGTACATATGTAACTATATAAATAAATGTCTTAAACGTATACATATATTAATTACAATCATATTCAAATTCGCGAAAATCCTTAAACTTCACGATAATGGCACAAAATGTAGATCTACCACAGTAGTGCTGGAACGCTTGGACATGGAAATTTTTTGAACGCCCAAAAAGAGCCTTACTTCAGTGGCTTCATTCATAGATACCAGATTGTTACGGGATTTGGCTTAGTTATACATTTTATATAACGGTCAGCTTATATACTACACCATTTTCGTGTAGAGTTTGTAGAGCAAATGTGTAATAATTCGAATTACGAACATTATTCAAAATTCGAACATCCATTAAATTTAAAATTGGAATGAAATTCGAATATCGAATACTAGCAGCGTTTATGTTGGCGTATTTGTGCAAGTATAGTAGGTAACTAATCGTGCAATATCTGCTTCGGTGTCCGTGCGTTATTTAGGGCGTGACTGAACTCCACTTCGCTGCAAGGCTTTACGAAAACGGAAAGCGTTAAGAGCTGGCAATATAGTTTTACTGCTGACCGTTTTAGTACACAATATTTAATATCCCACGACTCTAATACAGCGTTATATAGCATGGATTGTTAATACCTATGAAATATGTACATAAGTGTTACATAATTTTGATATAATTATTATTATTACTTCATCGTTTGTTTTACAGCAGCGTCATAATTGCGTCAAGACGGCACATGATTAATATATTTGTTAATGTTTATATTTTTGGTCGAGATGAATCAACCAAATTTATATAACGTGATAAGCAGTTTTAGTATGTAATATAGGAAGGTTATATCTTATATATGTATAAACATATAATTAAATTTCACTTGCTATAACGGTAAAGGTAAATATCATTAAGGTTCCCTGTATACAGTAGAGCTTACAAAACAAACTTAACTCTCTCACTAGGAGAGAAGCCCTGTGTTCCAACAGGAGAATGATAAAAGGCTCAAAAAAGGTATATAACTATAATGTCAGAGCTGTACAGTCACGTTTACTCGATATCTATATTATTATTATAGTACTGCTCTACGTTTAAAATGTGTTTTTCATCGAATGACTTCACACTTGTTGTACCTACAAACGTATATTATCAAACGACGGCTCACTTAACTATTGTTACTGTGATATTTTGGAAGAACTTCTTTTCTTAGTTTCAGTACCTACCCTATATATATACATACATATGTAGTAGCAAGTCCGTAATACATTTTAGTAAGCACAAGTTATTGATGATGTTGTCAGTCATCTAGAAACCAAAATCCATCAGTATGTTGTTATTATATAGTCGCGCCAGGTCCCTTACAAGGTAGACAAAAGGTACGGAGATCAAAATATCTCTATTCTTTCAGAACTAAAGATACGAATTAAAGCTACATATAAAATAAAAGTAACTTTTCAATATATTGAAATATTGTTTTTGTAGATATGTTTTACTAATTTGTCTATTATTAGCAAATTTTATGATATTTCAACCTTGACTTAGTCCAAGTTTATTCTTATCTTATTCCAAGCTTAACAAAGTATAATGGAATAAAAATATTCTGCTTTAACTAAGCAATAATATTACATTTAAATTACAAGATTTATTTGACA
This sequence comes from Microceris scylla, assembly GCA_018245595.1. Classification (NCBI taxonomy): domain Eukaryota; kingdom Metazoa; phylum Arthropoda; class Insecta; order Lepidoptera; family Hesperiidae; genus Microceris; species Microceris scylla. The sequence continues at coordinate 7,025 of DWDT01005917.1, forward strand.
TTCAGGAATTTTTTCCGACGAGGAAAACCGTACAGTTAATGATGATTTTGGGAAAGATTGAAATATATCTCTATATAGGTGCATGTGTCGGCAGGTACCTGAACTTTGGATTTGATCTTGATTCAGCCCATACAAATTTATTTTTTACTATAACCTAATCTATTTTTAAACAAAGTTTTGACCCGATAGCTGTCATACACAACTAATAAATATTTAAAAAGTATAAATATTATTAAAATAGTTAAAATATTTACAAGAGATTAAGTGTAACATAAAGTAAAATAATTATAGGAATTTTATTTTTGAAATAAAGTAATGCAAAATGTACTTTTATGAAAAATATGGTTTAATATAAAACTTACTTTTTGCGTCCATTGTGATGATGAAACGTATATAACCTTCGGACCGATTTCTAAATGCTTCGCGGATTTGATGACGCTAGTCAGTTGATTTTTGTTTGGGGAAAATTCAACGAATTTGCACTAACAATAAGCTTAGTGTGAAGAAATGATTTATTTAGCGTTAAACACGTTTAATTTAATTCACAATCCTAGAACTTATTCACTTCGTGACGCTAGTAGTCCGCCGAGAGTGTCGAGTGAATGCACTCAGTAGCGAGCGAGAATTTCGTCAGGCATGAAAGAGAGAGAATATCCTAGTGACACACACGAGAGAGAAGGACAAAAACATGCGCCTGCGTCACTCAACGTAACCCGTTCTTTGCTTGTACTTTACTGTGGCCGCCTAATTATGCAGACAATTAATAAACAATGCGCAGTATCATACTGTATCGTAAAACAGAGCTAAGCCACTTTGATCAGGCTACGACACACATCGTATCTATTTCTAGATCCTGTTCAATGGAATATGAACCTAAGGGCGGAATATCTTGAGTTCATTACGTGACTTATGATTAATTCACACTATCGACCACACGCATTTTATAATAATTGGTATTAGAGGGTCTTCCATGAGCAATTTTATGTTATAGTCTTGAATAGATGGTGAATTTTGTACGGAGAATTTCGATATGAATGTGCTGACATCAAACTAAAAATATACGTGTCAGTGTTTGGTGTGGCACATTAAAAATATATATTGTAATTATTTCAGTATAAATAGCTAATAATTGTGCAATATTATCAATATACCAATCGTTTTAATAAGTTTTTAATAAATGAATCAATTAATCACATCTGTGGCATAACCGATAGCCGCTGGAGCAGACGTGTTCTGGAGTGGAGACCATGACGTGGCAAACGTAGTGTAGGACGTCCTCCAGCTAGGTGGAGTGACGATATACGCAAAGTGACTGGCAGTGGTTGGATGCGAAGAGCTGAAGATTGAGCTCAGTGGTGTGCTATTGGAGAGGCCTATGTCCAGCACCGGATGGGAGTAGGCTGATGATGATGATGAATGATGATATGATAAGGCGTTTGGCCGCTATCTCTGATGGTGAGCACAGATGTGTCTTGACATGGAGCACGCATGTCTAGGAAGAGCCGATAATGAGTACTGTAATGAAGTAGTTCTGTATTATGACGCGTACCGTTTGGTCTGTCAGTAATTTTTATTATTGTTGCATTGTCAACCCAAAAGCCGAATATCTCTATTTTTTTTTATTTGACAGTTTTATATTATTTATCATTAAGTTATGGAAATAAATAGATCTTGAGACAATTAAAACACAAGCATCCATCATCATCATGTCTATCTCAGTCCACTGCTGGACATAGGCCTCCCGCAATTAGCGTCATCGCGCCCTGTCCTCAGCTTCCAATATCATCATCCAGTAACATCATAACACGATCATCCGGTAATATATAATTTTGTCATTACTGTCATCAGTAAATACTGATAATGTTCTTATTGCATTGAACAAACGAACGATTTGAATTTTGTATTGTATAATGGCGAATAACCAATGAATTTTCATTGTGGTTAATTTTAAACTGATTAATATCGGTTACGATCTTACGGTTTTATACATTCGCTTTTCATTATACGTTTATACACGTATGTATGTATAATTAGTTAATAAATTAGGTTCCTTACAAGGGATATGAGTGGAGATAAAAGAACTCGTGTCGGCCCGATACACTTCACACTACAAACTCAAGTGAGCCTTCTTGGCTTAGGTTTTGATTAGACTGCTTAGCTGGTCAAGTTGTGACTGTCCATCAAGAGGTTCCGGGGTTGATACCCGGTTTGGGTATTATTGAATTCTTCTATTTTGAAATTTCTAGTAGTGGCAAGGAGTCTGGATCTGCGTCCGGTGTATGGCAATAGGCTCACCACCTATTCTGTGAGACGTAAATGTAACACGGGAGTTTACTATCATTCTCTGTCTACTTCTTCGGGGATTACACGCGTGATGTTACGCAATACAATAATTATGTATTTGAAAGACATATTATAATATGTAAATCGTCCACCCCATGTTGTTAAACGCACGTTAAATAGGGGTGTAACAGGGTGTTGTGTAAAGCGCATCCAACACGAAGTATTAGTCAAATCTAATTAACTATCACTCTGAATGGTTTACTTTAAGTAATAAAACGTGTATTATCTGTTATGAGCGCGTTGTCTATGGCTTTCGAGTGACGTTAAAAATGACGTTAAAAATAAAATTAACTTAGAGGTGAATGGAAATTAGGTATTAGGGGTTTATGATTGTTTTTATATTGAACATTTTATCATCAATTTAATAGGTAATGAGTAGATTATTATTAAATTATTTGTGAATTACTCATTATCTTGAAAAATAAACCAATTATGTAGTGATTTTGATTTTAAATTTCCACCTAACGGGTTTGTAGTGCAAGTCCTGTAATGAACTAGTATCTCTGAGTCAACAAGGTTGTGAAATTTAGAATGGAATATTATTGGTGGAAGCATTGGGAGGAAACTTTCGCACCACAGAGTTGTATAATATTCTCTGAGGCGTCTACAATCTGTCAAGTCACACTTGGTTAGCGTAGTAGACGCTTAAATCTTATTTTGTAATAAGACTCAATTCCCTTTTGTATCACTCCAC
>DWDT01005918.1:0-10061 GCA_018245595.1 Microceris scylla
GACGTCGTCCTGCCCGGATAAGCAGTGTTACATTCAATATTTTATTTTTAAATGATTTCTGTGTAGCTTTTTATTTTGAATTGAATTATTATTTTAATAACTTCTTTATTATAATTTTATTTTGAGGCGATTCATTATGATTGATTGTTCGATCTTCTATTACTGTATTATAAATATAAATTCTTTGTCATTAAAAAATATTTTCTAGTTTTTAGTTCGATTATCAATAAAAGCGTGTTTTTTTAATGTTTTTAAACTATTATTTTTACAAAGGCTTTTTTATAGACGTTCTCTTGGCAATAGGTTATAATATCAGTCTATGACTAGTATATACATACATATGTACATAGTTACAGACATACGTAAATGCGATTTACTAACGGGCCACAGTGGTATTCCACGACCTTAACTCTTGTCAATCTGACAGATAATTATATCCCACTTTAACGAAAAATTATTTATTTTTGTTATTTATACCTTTTGTTTATTGTAAATTATAGCGAAGATAACTCACACTAATTAACATTCATTAAATTAACATGAATTAAGCGACCAACACAAAAACGATAACAAGACAAAGATAAAACAACAAGATATTATTAAGATAAAAAAATCAAAAGAAATGAGGGAATAAATTACGAATAAGGAAGCAGAGATCACAAATTAATAATAATTAAACGCAGTAAGATTATTTCACGTTAAATAAAAACAATAGTTAAATAAAATCATAAATCGTACTAATTAAGACATTAAGGCGGTCCAAATAAAAACAGTAATTATATATGACAAGCATCCTTGTCTGATCATCAAATTTGAAGCACAATGAACATCGAAAGCAGTCAACTTACCCACATATCCGTAAACACGTCAATATCTATTTATATTAATACGTGAAGCGAAAACTTTGTAGCCCTTTTTAAGGAAATTGCGCGGACGGAGGAGTATGAAATTTGGCACACTTATAGTTCATATAGAGAAGGAGTGCAGAATGCTAAACTGTATACATATAATAAGTATTACAAATACCTTAAATTGAAATACTTAAATAAACCATTTACTATTTACGTTCCCATTGTCAATGTCAGACATCAGACGGATTGTTGTCAATAAGTAGCACAGAGGAAAGTTTTATATAAGCGTAGTCTTTGACATTAGAACCTAGACAACGCTCAAACTGATTTTTTTATGATTTACGCTCGAATTTCGATCGCTACTGGGCCACTAGTATAGATAATATAACACGTAAACCAGAACATATACTGTATATCACATAATATATTTAAAGGAAGACCATTGGTAACACGGTGACCACATACCATCACGTGGGCCAACCGCCTATTTTCCTTGCTTTTAGAAGAAATTGTCCCGAACGAAATCGAACCGCAAACCCTTAATTTAATAGCTAAGATCTCTGTGAAATAGACTTGTTAATCTATTTCACAGTGACCTAAGTGAGACAACAGGAACGGTCTCCGTTAGGATACTATTGCTGTGATCATGAAATGGAGACCATTTTATCAGCTATTTAGTTAAGTGAGGAACGAACCCACAACGTGTTCATTAATTATTATTCTTTATAACAATGCACGTGATGCTGAAGACATACAGCGACACAAGATAAAATTGTAACATCTCGGGATCCCCTTATAAGTAGACACGTAATATCACACCGAAGGCGTAGACAAAGGATTGTAGTACACCCCCACATTTTACCAGTTACGTCTAAGTCCCGTATGAAGAGAACAGTCCAATTACTTAGCTCGCCCGCTTGGGTACGGTTAAGCAATCATCTGTGGTATTAGTGATGACAGTTTCTGACATCTGAAACACGCTAATACATAACATAACATCACGCCTATATTTCTCAGAAAGATTAGACAGAAGATTTAGTATGGATGTTTTTGAATTATGGGAGTACCTTTCACTTGCTATGTTATACTTCCGAATAAAAAGTGAATGAGTCAATTGAAATAATGTACATAAGTATATGACTTATTTACGTTAAAAAAACGTAACATCACGCCTGTAATCTTCGAAAGGGTAGGCAGAGGAGTGTGGTGCCCTACCAAGTTCCACAACTTAATATACATAATACATTTTTGTTTTTTGAAAATAATAGCCAACGACTAACAGCAACAGCAGCAGCAAAGCAGCAGTCACAAGTAATCCCTTCAAGCCGTGGAAACATACGCACATGTGCTACCAGCCTGAAATATCATTTGCGACTGTACGATTAGTTCGGTCAATGTCAATTAATTAAGATAACATTAGGTCACCCAGAACATCAGTTGATTAATTTTCATTGGTAATAACATAGAACTGGTAATTACTTAGGTCCAATTAGTATATATCGCACAGAGGCTTAACGTTTATAATACAGCGGGGTAATGCTGCTAGTGTTTTGAGAACCATGCCTCACAAGGACATTTCAAATGAAGCCTTTTTTATAAAATAGCCATTATATTATTATTTTAAAAATGTTTGATATCAATAAGGCAATTTATAGTATTATTTCTACCTAAATATCCTATGCATGATGCGCCATACGTTTGCAAAGTCCAGTGCAGTTAATTATAGAGTAGATACTTGTCGTTTTCGGAATTTGTCACATACATATGTATTGCTATTACTAAGGTCAAAGATGGTCGGCTCTGATATAGACGTGGACGGGCATCCGCATCCTTCAGGTCGAAACACAAATATTAATAGAGACAATATCATCACGGTAGAAATAGGGGTAGCAATGGTACTTCACAGGGCAATTTATGTACATCCACATGTATCCTATCAACAATCGTTTGGTGTTTAGGTATATACATTTGAATTATTAAAACAATGACAAAAACAAATGAAATTAAAATTTGTTTATTTGGTACAAGCCTTCAAAGGCACTTTTCAAAATTGATACATTACACATTTTTCTTAATTTATTACTAGTTAATTACCTTATAATTATTTATTTTATAGAGAAAAGAATTTTTTTTCAATCTATTGATAATTATACCTCTTAATTATAAAATTCACTTAATTCGGAGTTCGGACTCTATAAATTTTATTATTTAACTACTAATGTCATTATTAACAATATTAAATTTAATATTTAAGTATTAATAATTTTATTATTGTATTTCAATATTAATACTTTTATTATTTAATTATTAATTTCGTAGAAGTAGGTGTAATAAAGTCGGAAACTGGTCAGTGCGTGGTCGACCCACTTCGAAATTTAGCCTTGAGTTTTGCAAACATAAATATACCATAAAATCCAAGGTCAATATCGCAGGGGGATGCGTCATTCATTCAACATAATTATGATTATTTAATTCTTTTCGTTTCTACCCTAACGATGGTTTCAAATAGACCAGCTCAGAGTGCAGATCAGAACTTAGTCGATACACGTCATACTTTATACCTTAACGAAGGAAATTCTTTACTTGGATTGAAATGGTAGGATATTTCAAAGTATTCAGTAATAAACTCGCTGACCAACAAAACCGATTATACTTAATCGATACAAAGCATTGAAACATTAGCTTTTACAAATTACTTCCTGTAAGAGAAAGAGAAAAAGAGAATAAATAATAATTATTTTTTAACTATAACAACAACCAGCATAAAAAACCACACGCAACTAAACTTTTCAAGTCACGTCACTACGCTTTACGACGCAAGATTTACTCCGTGAACAGGCGGAAGAACTAGTTTAAGGGTTTGGCGCTCATGAAGACCAGTATCCAGGCGAAAATCATAGCCAAACTATCAGCAACACAGATCTAAGTGCAGCATCGTGCGAACCGACGCCATGACTCACGAGAAGTTGCAAATTAGAATCGTCACGAGATTGAAATAAATGATAAACTTTTTGTATTTAGCAGGCAACAAGAATAAATTATATCAATTCAGTCGCTAATAAAGAGCATATTTTTCTTGATACACGACTAAGAATAAAAAATAACCACCTACAATTAGCGTTTCGCTACAATCCGTGCAAGTGATACCCATACCTATTCATAAAACGATTATCGTAGATAAATGTATATATATACATATAGACATACATGTACGTAAATAATAACATATCACAATCTTTAAACGTTAATACTTATTTATTTATTTATAAATGATTTATTTAGAAATGATTCACAACAGAAACCATAAGAGTAAAACGAGTGCAAGATTATAAAAGTGTTATATTAAGCTGTGATGGTCTCATCCAACCAGGTCACCTCGATATCACTATGTGTGCATACCCCTGTTTCTAAAAAGAAAACCCATTAAGCAACATCGGCTGATAGCGCGCGAAAGTACCGTAGACCAGTTTTAGCTCACCGCCCGATAATCTGGAAACTGGTGTATGCTTTTAGCACTGGTAGATGCTTCATGTGGATGTTATCAATGACTGGATCGTTGGTGCAATGGCCAGTGACTTTATTGGTGAGTCAGTGGCTGTGGATTCGATTCTCATCCAGGACAAATATTTGTGTTATAAGCACACGTTTTTGTTACATTCGGATATTTTTAAATGTTGTTAACCAGCTATCTGTTCAGCACAGCACAGTCTTTGCTTAGTATAAAACCAGATTGTCTTTTGTGAAATTATTACAAGATTATAATATTTTTAATTGCGTATAACACAATGGACTACAAAAGCACGAATAAATTGGAGTAATTACAGTTCACTTACGAGGTAGGCAGAGAGCCAGGAGTGCCAAATATTGATGCAAATAAATCGCAGTAACTCGATGGGCACATATTTATATTATCTTGTAGAAAACCATTGACCAATCATCTGAAGATTAATAAGTAATTCGGTTTCTATCTTGGTGTATCTAGCAAATCAACAGTAAATGAATAGCGATCGGACCCTTGAGGCTTGATCATATACGGGCTGAAGTCTAATAACTGCACTGTATTTAGTTCTATGCTAGAAACGCATATAAAACTGAAGAGCAACAGCGAACAGCGTCTATAGCTCTGTTCACGGCTATCGGTTACATTCGGCGACGGTTGCGAGCGGGGAAAGTTGGCCCAGTACGGGTGAAAGTGATCGCACGAAAGCAGTGGAACCGCTTCTGCGGCCTGGCGCCTTAGGTCCTGCGGTGCGCGGCTAGACGCAACTTGCTACACACAGTTATATATAGAACAGATTTTACATATTAACGTTAAGTTAGAAACCTTAGGTGGTGATATAATTTTATTGATTTCGTACATGTTACATCAGTGGGTATTCGGAGGAATGTCCATTAGTGGCATATTTCTAAGATAGAAAATGTGATTATTGTATGACGTGAGATATTTTTAACCCTAAGACTTAAAAAGTTTATGCCTGACCAAAATTGAGCACTGGGCCAGGGCCCAAGTACATAATATAAATGAAACGTAACATCACGCCTGTAATCCCTGAAGGGATAGGCAGAGGAGTGTAGCACATTCCCATGTTTCATCAGTTACGTCCCATGGAATACATGGTGAGCCTATCGCCATACACCAGGCGCAAATCCTGATTCCAAGTAACTACGAGAAATTCTAAATTAGAAAAATATAGCAGTCTAATATAAATGAGTTTTAGTAAATATACACCAGCCAAAAACAGAGTAGCAGTTTTTGTTTTTACTTATATGTGAAATAACCAATATTATCTAACCCTCTACAGCACTAAGGATAAATCGAACTGCCTGATCAAAAATTAGTAATGCAGCTGTGACTGCTGTTAGGACAAAAGTTACTATACTTATCAGTCATACATCTCTTACAAAACTGAATAACATAGTGCATTTAAATGTAATAGAAGGTAAACAATATATTGGTCAGGAATGATCTATTGAATAAACTTTAAATTTTGATGATCCTTTGATATCAGCAAAATTAAGAACACAACTCATCATCACAGATGTGAAGGTACTAATAATAATATGAACAACAAACAATACTTTTTATTTGTCTGCAACAAACACTAATTACCTTTATCCTTCACCCATATTCCATCATGTGAATATGTCTTATGACATCACAATAGTTATAACCCAATTCTCACAGGACTGTCATTGTAGTTACTCACTGTTTTCATTAGTATAATGGCTGTTCTGTCCACCTGTACATGTGTTACCAGGTTCAATTACAGAGCTACAACTGTCTAATTTGACAATTCTGTTGTTATCATTACAAATGGCAAAAATAAAAGATAAAATCACTATCAGGTCTTAGATGGCAATACTTTTGGAATGAGCCTTAAATTGTTTTTAGTCTGTATGATCATCATCATGAGCCTATTTCTGTCCACTAGTGGGCATAGGTCTCTGATAGCATGGCACACATGAGCATGATCTTTAAACACTCCCCAACAACTTAGTGTAACGTCTCCACCTAGCTAGTGTCCTACTCTACATTTGATATTACACACTTATAACTGTGGGCTGAAGGTACTATATAGATAACATAAACTGGAAAACACATTCTAATAGACATATTCCATCATGAATACAATCTTCCTCCGATTGTAACACTATTAAGATTGCTGACACACCTCGATCATTGCTACAATTTGGATTCATGAACAATCTGTTAGTAACAGATAGGAATAAATTAATCCATCTACTGCTGGGGAAATCTACATATATACATTTATTTCAAGAATCCAAATTGATGATCACTCATTACTAATATGTGTTTGGTTGATTATAAATGTACCGGCTTAACTCACATACGTTTTTGTACTCACATACATGAGGAACACCTCATACAGGTCTGAAACTAGTCGGGCCATCCCGAAAAATGTATGTGAGTTAAGCTGGTACATTTATAATCATGTGTATATACACTCAAGAAACAATAGTAAAATGTGGTTGGTTATTCCAACAAATACATTCAGTTTGAAATTGATTATTATTATTATAACATATTAAGCACCTTTGAAAAAATATCACACATCACACAGAATTATATATTATATCACCATACCTAGTTCTTTATAGGATAGGCAGAGAGCACTAGGTGTTAAATATCTGTAACATTACATACCTGATGTGTTTTCCTACTTTTTTTTTCTGTCTTATGCTGTTGACCCTAATTGTCTCTACAGCTTCACCGGGTTTATGGCGAGCCCAAGTGGCTTCGCCTGAATTGGACAGAGTGGGGAGGGGTAGGAGTGAGGCCCAGCGCAGGTTGGTCCTCCAGCTCCACCCAGTGAGAAAGGGATTTGGGGTGTTTGTCTACATTCATCTTTCTGTTAATAAACCCATTACTTTCAGGGTCTTCTAACTGCCCCATCAAGCAATATCTGGTCATTTTAAATTTCATCATTTTTTTGTATGAACTTAACAAACTAATACAAAACTAACATCATGTGGATACTTATCTAAAGCCAGAAAACACACAATGATAAGAAAGAAAATTAAATTTGAATTATTAAAAACTTTATAAGACACACACACACATGCATATACACATTAAGAATTAATTAGGCATACAATAGATATGGGAGGTGATAAGGGTGATGACACAATCATAATGAAATAAGACACACTGTACAAATGGGACCCTGTTTAAAACTTATCTGACATTATTGTAAGCACATGGAATTTGATTAAACAATTTATTTTCTTTATAAGTTGATAAACAGAAGGTATTTCATTATGAAAAATGATGATGATATGACTTTTTAAAGTTTATTTAATAATGTACTTCGTGTATATTTTCTGTCCTCTATAAATCTGATTATCATCTCCTCAGTCCAATCTTCCTCAATACATTATACAGAACAATATGTCAGATGTTCGGTGATTAACTATTAGTGTTTACCTGCTTATCATGATGTTTCTTTGTTTTGGGACTAAATGCGCGATGTTTAGAACAACACTTATCAATATTTATCGTACACTATAAATAGCTTAAGAGGTGAATAACTTACTATATTTCTATTATACCAGGTTACGAAAAAACAACTAATACGTACCACGATAGCAACGAGGCGAGCCTGCACCAGCATCGTACTCACGGCACCGTAAGTAAACACGAATTTCACAGTTCACATTTATATCTCCCAGTGGCGTCCACGTTCACATATCGCACTAAACCACTAAACTAACCGTGGACTACTCAAAAACACACCAACACCGCACAATTACCACCAATAAACCACCCCAAAAAATTGCACGAGATGTACACAAATAAGAACACCGTTGAAACTACTTGCGAAACGATAATATGTCAACTACGTCAAACTATCGAGAATAAATTATGACAATTGCTGTTCTCTTTTAATAAACTCTATTTCTTAATTCGACAAATGCATGGCCGATTTTTCATAGCATTTAAACTTTTATTACACACCGCGATTTCGATGTAATAAAAAGCATATACAAGCCACTGCTATAGACGATTCAACCAGCACACGGTTCTATCAAAAACTGGTATTCACAATTTTGCCAACCAAAAAGTCAGCAGCTGTTTCAACTGACAGATGCCAAGGAAGAGTTACAATTATAAAATTAAAAAATCTCCTGTAACTAGCAACAACAGAAGCAATTAGACACTAAAAAATTTTAAATAGTCTTATAATTTGTAATTGTCAAATCAGAAAAACAATTGTTACATATTGTTGGTTATAATTTCTTTGCTCTAAATATAAATGTATACATGGAGATCTTATTTGAATCAAGATATGTATTTTTTGTCATACAATTGCAAGGATATAGAGATAGAAATGGACTTATATTTACTCATAAAAGTGTTACGAGTTTGTATTTGGTAACAACAAAGCTTAAAGCTTTTTCATAAATTATGTTATCCTTTTTGCACCTCGCCTTTTTAGAACCTCCTATTTAGTAGAAAAAATTGCTATATAAAGCTTGTAACACAGAGATTTTTTTAATTGTAGACTGAAAATCGAGCTGTTGAACCTTGGATTTGTACCACATGTAAACGACAATTTAAAAAAATTAATAGTACAAAGATAGTAAGATACACGAATCAGGTCTACAATATTAGACATTTGTAAATTGTTCTAGGGTATATGAAAATTATAAATCATGCCTTTCATATACTTATGTGGTTTCACAGTTTTAACTAGCAGAACATATTATATTCTTTCTTTAAATTGTTTATTTATGCATAGTTTATTATACCGGGTGTAATCGCTAAGTGTGCACAGGCGATTATTCCGTAACGATTACAGATATCAAAAAACTTTAAACTGATATCGAAAGTATACTTAATGAGTAAAATGACAATAATAATTTATTTATTATTATTTATATCTTAGTAAATACAAAATTTTGTATTCAAAGCAGATGTTCGAAGTGACGTCCTCTTTGTGCCATACAATGACGAGCTCTATTTACAGTTTCTAAATGAACTTTCCTTAATATTTGCGGAGTAATTATAGCAATTGCACGACGTACACGATTCTGTAACTCTTCTAGGCTGTGAACTCTTTTAGCGTACACGTGATCTTTAACAAATCCCCATGCGAAGAAATCACAAGGCGTGAGATCCGGGGATCTGGCAGGCTAAGGGGTTGCACTATTATTGGCTATTAAGTCATTAAAATTGTTTCGTAAGAAATTCATTACATTTGTATTATGTGCAGGTGCTCCATCATGTTGAAAAATTATCGACCTCCTTTCATCGTCTGGAATTGGTTATAAGAGACTTAGCATATCATTTTGTACAAAGGTGAAATATCTCTGTCCAGTTAAGGTTCCACCAAAAAATAAGGCCCAATGATCCGATCCGATCTAGAAGAATACCACATACATACATACATCGTCAACCTATCTTAGTCCACTGCTGGACAGAGGCCTCCCCAAAGGGGGTTTATGCCCGTAATCTCCACGCTGGGCATGCGGGTTGGAGGTCGCAGGGCACAGCCTCTCGCACCGCCGACGCTACTGCACGTCGGCGGCCAGGGCATTTAGCCGCGCCTATTTAGGCTGCGCTATACCGCAATCAGCCGTTCGCCAAAGCCTCGTCTGTTATAGCAGGGTGTACCACGTGCAGGTGATGTTGGCTTGGGTTCCTGAGATGGTGGTTGGAACCCCTTACACTCGAGAATACCACATCAC
>DWDT01005919.1:0-10061 GCA_018245595.1 Microceris scylla
GTACAGGTCCGAAACTAGTCGGGCCACCCCGAAAAACGTACGTGAGTTAAGCCGGTACATTTATAATCATATCGTAAATTGGTATGAATTACAAGTTCCTATTTTAAAAATGACGTTTATTATTGCTTTATTTTTTTCTTAATACTTTTCATCCATTCCATTCTCCCCTTTCATCCCCACAAAGTCACAGCCCGGTAACTAAAGTCTGTTAAATATTTATATAGAAATATCCCCTCTGGTGGATATTTTATTTATTGCTTCCAATTTATTTTACGTTCCTGTTCATTTCTAACGAGCGAGCAATAATATCAATCAGGGGTGTCGTGAATAGTTTTTGATCGTTTATTGGAAATGAATAAAATGCAATGTCCGATTCGTGGTTCCGTTCCGCGCTTAAGTGATTTGTAGTTGAATGGTTTCATTTGACGTAACATCACGCCTGTAATCCCTAAAGGGGTAAGCAGAGGAGTGTAATACACCCCCACGTTTCACCAGTTACGTTTAAGTCCCATAATGGAATAGGTGGTGAGCTTGTTGCCATACAAATGGTAAACATGATTTAATTTAAAATCACTTAATTTTATTATTTACATTTATTAATAGTGAAAGCTTAGTTACTTAGGTTTTATCCATCCACCTCAAAAGTCTAGTGTCCAAAACTAAACCTTCTTTTCTGACTTTATAAGATTATCTTCCATTTTAAGAATAATCAAATAGGACTTTTCGTCCCTCATTTCCGGGAATCAAGCTATTTTCTTAACAAATCTCATCAAAATCATTTTAACATTTTAAACGTGAATACGTGACAGCAGACAGGGCTGGACGATATTACGAAAATTACTTAGGATTGGCTGTTCGAATTTACAAATAATAATATTAAAAACTATACAAGATACATTGGCCCTAGGAAAAATTTATTTGACAGCTTCTACGCGTTTCTAGAATTTTCGCGGTAAAGCAATTACGCTGAGTTATGTAACAGGTTCGCCGTCTTACCTTAATTAAACTATTATAAAGATTTGGAAAATTAAGCAATTATTTAGCATTAATTTACCATTTGAAGATAGATTAATTTAATTTTCTATTATCTAGACATTCGCCTGCGGCAAACCTGGCTATTGTGATACGTAGAAGAACTCTTAGTAATACTCGAATATATCCTGAACTTTTTGAAATTAGAACGTATTTCAATTGCCTAAGTAAATGGCAAAGAGAAAAGAAAAACTTAAATATTATTTAAATTTCGAACATCAAAGCTACTTAATAGAAGCTGTTTATAACAATTATATCATGCGTAGCACTTAAAATGAGCAATTGAATATTAATTGTATTAAATTATGTACGCATTTTCAATATTTTCATATCACTAGTACGCAAAGCTCGGATGTTATTTTGATTAGGTTTAAAACGTTATTAACTCTTTTAATCCCGTGTTTTTTTCACACAGGACTGTTCCAAAAAATGTGCTGAACACAAACACTTTTAATGGTAATTGACCGTTCTATTTTGTAAAGTATTTAACATTGTTGAGCTGGGAGTAGTGTGTTCGATTATCGGTTAGAACATATTTTTCTGCATTACTTCGAATATTTATTTTTAAACTGTCCTAGTCTGTAGTATTTTATTTTTCAAGCGCACATGACAATGTAAGGTCAGCTGTTGCGAGGACATAAACTCTAAATCTCTGTATAGGGGCTAAAATCTAAGCCGCTAGTTATTGTTCCCAGGATATACCAATAAGTACCTTTTTACGACATGTTGTTCGTTCTTTATCTCTTCTAAAAATAAGATTACCTGGAATATATCTCCAGTATAAGGCCACCTATTGTACAACCTACTCTTAAGCTTTTTCTATATCTATGTATAATCTTTTGTCTATGTATTCACCAACTGTTCCACAGAACGTAAAATGTAACTAGTGAAACGTGGGGGTGTACTACTCTCCTCTGCCTACACCTTCGGGGATACAGGCGTGATGTTGCGTTTCGTTTTATTATTACTGCTTATCATGTATTGGTGTATAATAAAGTGTACACTTCTTCGATTAGTACATTTACAGCTGTTGTAAAAAATGGTGAATGCTAATTCAAACAAAGCCACCCGATCGTGAAAAACAACCCTGTTCAGTATTTTCATACTTCGCGTTTCTTCATTAATTATTGCTTGCACGAAGAATCTTTTGAGATCTTGTTTTACGATTTCTTTTAATGAAGGTAAACATCTGTTGAATTTTTTGCGTTGAAATATTGGGAAACGAAGGATATTTTTTTTAAGTTAATAAAACATCGATAAGGCCGAGAACATTGATGTTTGTGTCCGGTAATAACGATACACCGATTTATTTGCAGAAAAAAAAATATTTATAATAAAAAGCATAAATATATATTTGAATATCAAAAGTATAGATAGCTATCTGTATAGTTATTTCCTAAAATATTTTTTTACTATTAAAAAATACTACAACGTTGCTTTTTTACATCACATGATTTACCCAGCATTGACCAGTATTCGGTATATATATTTAATGTACTTTTCTAACAATAAGATTTTTCGAAGCCGCTAATCGAAAATCGTGAGACTTCTAAGTTTATATCGATATTCATCAGATACTAGCAATTATTTCAAAATTATGGCATCGATATCAAAATCGACCTCCAAATCGAATATTTGTGAAATTTACCCAATTACTAAACAGAACATCGTTAGCGGTTAAGATGCAGACCGAGACGAATTAGTATGCAAGTAGTTCTTAACCCTTACAAATGCAGGGACTTTAACGATTTTGTTATTCCAATTTGCCTTTACGGTTATTGTGTTAAGCTGAAAATGGTCTAGATTTCTCAGCGGCATCAAAAAAATACATAGCAATGAAGGTTAATATAAAATAATATTAATTATAACTCCTAAACCATTTCGTTATAACATCATAAGGTTCATTTCTATCCATATACATGCACGTATAGAAAGAACCGCACGCACACACGCACGTACGCACACTGCACGCACGTTACACGCGTGCACACACACACGAACGTACACACAAACAAAAGTCAAATATTTCTCAGTCACAGAGCACCTATATACAAGAAATTATTTACAAATTTTAGTCACAGAGCACTTACTATATACAAAAAAATATTTACGAATTTTATCATTTATGAATTTTCCCATAGCTATTGCATTAACGAATATTTGTTTCTGACTTAAACATGTCTTTCAATGTCATCACATTTTGACATACATATACCATACTGTCACATCTGACGCAGAACCGATAGCCGCTGGAGCAGGCGTGTTCTGGAGTGGAGACCGCGACTTGGCAAACGTAGCGTAGGACGCCTTCCAGCTATGTAGGTGGAGTGACGATACTGAATGGACGACCAAGATATTATCAGTGAAGAAATTAGTCAACAATACTAATAATTACAATTGATCTGGGATAAAAAAGTGAACAAGTTATAAAACGCGCCACTAAATAGTCATTTTAAAGTTTGTAAGTCGTCCAGTATTCGATTCTATTGAAATGGATGCCCATTGTTCATTCGCTCCTCCGCCCACCCTCATTAGTGCGCTTATAAAATTGTTCTCGGTAATTAAAAATAACAGCGGCAGTTTTAAGCTGTTTTTTATTCAATTATACTTTTAATTTTCAAATAAAATAACTGTCTACATATGTATGTATTAATAATAGTAAGTAATCAAATTATTTTTGGACAACGAAGATTGATATTGAAATTATATGAATTGGTTTTTATGGATAGGTAGTAATTCAGCTGGTCGGCGATACAGAAACGACACGTTAATTGTAGTCATATTAGGGTAAAATTTGCTTATACTTTCGTTTTAATTTTGAATATATGTCGTATTATTTATTTTATTTATGTATTTCTTATTACAAACTATAACAGGCAATATTAGCAGGCTAGGTTAATGCCTAGTGGCATTCTCCACCAGTCACCATTCACCACAAAAAAATAATAGCAGGTGCAAAAGATAATAATTAATTTTCTACTATTTTTCCCAAATTATTTTCATTTATTTACCGAAAATTTTATCATCAGCAGACATCAAAATAGCAGAAATGTGGGAAAAATTTATAAACAGTACGTTTCAAAATAAATCTCTATAAATAAAATCATAAAGCTCTACCGTTGTACGCACATAACACAATAAGTACTGGATAGATTTCTAGATCGATTATTTTCACTTTTACTTCTAATTCTTAGACATCTGATTATTATATAAAAAAGTACGATATTTTCATTTCATATAAAGTAACAAAAAAGTAAAGTAAAATTTAAAAAGTACCATTTTTAGCGATATTTTGATATTAGCAATATATATTTTCACTTTGTTCTCTGTACATTTACATACTTTTCATTTCACAACGCAGACGAAGTCGCAGGTTACAGCTAAGATGCAATAAAACTGTTCTTGAACTCAAAACGTACATAATATGTTTCTATTGATCGTCCTACACGCGGCATATCTTTTGATCTGTATAATTGTATTTACTCATGCATTTTTCATATGCTAATTTTTCATACGACTGTGCCAGAAGAGTCATTTTTGAGTGTATGTTTGTATGTATGTAGGTATGAATGTGTTTTACGTATGTTATGGATCAAACAATTTTTGAACGCCAACCCCATCTGTTGTTTTTCCTTCAATCATGTCCTAAATGTTGGTTGTCTGGAAGAGATCACTCTAAGCGATGAGACCGGCCATTTTTACATGGTTTATCTTTACTATTGTTTTGTAGTTATTAATTTACGTGGTGTGCAATAAAGTATTTTTGTATTGTATTGTATGAATGTTCATGTATTGTATTGTATTGTATTGTATTGTATGTATATGTATATTCTTTGTAACGTTCTACAGTTCAAACGGCTTCATATAATTTTAAATATATTATGTAAGTTTTATATAATATAATTTTCAAATATAGCGCAATAATGCATAAAAATGTTATAGAGAAACGTACCAACATTTCGTGTGTCGTCGTAGGAAGAACCTTATAATATTTAATGTCTATTTTTATATATTTAATTTTCTTGAATATATATATATGTCGCAAATCTGTATATTATGGAGCATTATAAATTACTTAGAATTTAATAAATTAAACCTAGCAATTGTTTTTCTCTTTTTCGCAAATTTTTTAGCAGCCGAGTTGTTTGTTTTTTTTTAATTATCTTCGTAACATTTTCTCAGTTCGTTTATAAAAATTACGGTTCATGATCGAGCTACCTTTTTAGTACTATTATTTGAGAGTGAAAGGTCCAAAAAGGGTAAAATAGCCTGAAATTATTCATCGTTACCTTTTGAACGCATTATTTCCACGCCGATAGCTAATAACACGTCTCTTTGGAAACAAAGGCGTATAATAAACGCGTGGATAATGATATGCTGTCTGTGGCTCAGCGTTGGGAGGTTTGTAGAGGGAATTTAATCCACTCCGTATCAGCTTTTACCGGTTAAATGAATGTCGGGCTTTGATAGATTAAGTGCCCGTATCTATAGTAGAAATTTGAATATGATCTTGGAAATATTACTGTTGGTAATTAGATTTTATAAGGAGATGAAGGTCTTATCACTCAAGGAGCCACCGAACAGACGACGAATAGTTAAAAAATTGTGTGATTGTGTGCGTATGCGTGAACGTGTGCATGCGCGTGTGTGCGTATGTACGCGTGTGTGCGTTGGTGCATGTACGAGTGCGTGTGTGTGTTTTAGTGAGTGACCGTGTAGAAACAGAGGAAAATGAGAAAATTATAAAATGCAACATTATACGTAACAGAGATAGCAAAATTATTGTTAGGTTTAATGCTCACAAAAAAGTAACAGACAATCGTTGCACACGATACATTTTGGACAGAACAAGATAGCGACACGTTAAGTGATGATATTACGCACCATTTAATATTGTAGTCGTCAACTTTCTGTATCTGCCTGATGCGTGACATAAGACGCATCCTATATTTTTAAATATCATCAATACACAAATCATTTGTCATCTTAAAAAAAACATATTTATAGAACTCTTTCCATCTTTATTTATTCTCATCCTTTTTATGATTCCTGTGTTGGGACAGGGGTCTCCTCTCAGAATCAGAGGATTAAAGGAATGTGCAGGTAGGCAGACTTCATTTTTTTTCACGATTTTTATCGTCTTTAGTAGCACTTATTATATTAATGCTATCTTCATTAGGCTTTCAATGCTTTGTAATGTATTTTAGTTGCAATCGATATACCAAGAAAACTATTTATTATATTCGACGAAGAACGACGAAGAACTTTTGAAAAGGTTTCAAGCAAAGAAAAGAAAATAGTCGTATTAAATTATTTAATTTAAGTAAAAAAAAATTAAATACTCACCACCTATTCTATGGGACGTAAACGTAACTGGTGAAATGTGCGAGTGTACTACACTCCTCTGCCTGTCTCTGCAAGGATTACAGGCGTGATGTTACATTATAAATCTCATGATATAATTTTGTCTCAATGTCAATATTATCGTAGTTTGTTTTATAACCAGTTACCTCTGCAATTTGAATTCCTGTTACATACAGACTCATTTATAAGGCTCATTTATAGGGCTGGCTCATTTTCTTTGAGCCTTTATTCATGGCCCTTATGTTGTACGGTTGCAATGTAGATTTTGAAAAAATATATTATAGTACATTTATAATATATTTTTTCAAAATCTACAATGCGACCGTACAACATAAGGGCCGTGAATAAAGGCTCAAAGGAAATGAGCCAGCCTTATAAATGAGCCTTACGTTTATAATTTGTTTTGAAACTAGTTTGAAGCAGTATGTTTGTTCCCTAGGGTGTGTTTTGTGGAGGGCTTAAATTTGCAGAATTGAGGTTAAATAAATGAGTTTGAATTATAAACAGGCATTTTGTATTTATATCAGTGCTTCTAGTGAAATGATGTCTAAGGTTTATTATTTATTAAATTTTTCATGAGTTTATAAATATCTGACTGATAGATGTAGGTACTAGCAAAGACTCACTGCGTCCATGTTGCAATTGGCAGAAGCTCAGGAAATCAATTTCGGATAAGTTTGAAATTATTAGGACTATCCTGAAAATTAGGTGATTTAAGCTACATTTAAGTAATTAACCGTTACAAAATTAATTAATGACCCAAGATTAACTTTTAACTCAGTTGTTACTACGTGTTTAGCGGGGGGTTATGAGTTCAATTCCCATCGAAAAAAAAATTAGAGCTAAAGGCACAAACACCTGTTTTGTGTCTGGGTGTAATATAAGTATATGTTTAAATATTTGTCTATATACATATTATACACCTTAGAATCCATTTATGGTCACCATAGCACAGGGTCTGTCAGTGAGATCAGCGGCTTATACGTGAGTTATGTTTATCATTACTTTTACTATGATTATTATCATTATTCCTTCTAAAAGATATAACAATGATATTGTATTACTGAATATTTTCTTCACGATCGCTTGTGAATACAACCTCCATCCACTTTTTATTTACACTCAACTGAGTCTGCGTGACGAGTAATAAAATCAAAAATCACATTTCGAAGCTCACCAGATCAACGTCGAGACTTCACCAACGATCCGTTAAAAGCTTTTTGATACACCCCCCCCCCCTCCACTCACCCCTCCCCTCTCTCCCAACTGCCGTAGCGCCGGTGGTTTCGTGGCTACACCGTTGCTTTCCATTAGCTGGGAGTGTGGTAACACGCTAAGCTATACCAAACCTACACAAAAATGAAAAATCCGTGGTTAAATGTAACACCATGCCTGTAATCCTGTAAGGGATAAGCAGAGGTGAGTGATACACTCCTACTCGTACGTTTCACCAGTTAAGTTTACGTCTCACTATGGAATAGGTGATGAATCTATTGTCGAATATCGGGCACTGATCCAGACTATTAGCCGCTACTAGAATATTTCTACAAAATAAATCTAATAATACCTGACCTGAGAATCGAACCCAAGCCCTCTCTATTAGCAGTGCAATCATTCGACGAACGAGGCAGATTTGAATTGTCCCTAAGTGCTTATGAACTAGTCAATAATTGAGATACATTCCTTATTTGACTTTAAAATCCATTTATGATTGTAGAACACACATTAGGTCTGTAGGGACAGACATGTTTAGCACTCTATACTCTTTGCCTATACTGTAAGATAGCGGACATGATGGTATAAATCTAATATCAGGGTAATTACTACATATAGCAGATTTAACTTTATTTGGCTCCAAAGCACACGGCATCAGATCATCTGCATAGTTGCTACTATCGTGAGATAACATTAAAGAAATATTATGAAATTCACTGAAATATATTTATTCTGATAACTCTGGAGAAAACGTATTTTTTACGTTTCTTTATCTCGAATCGCTCAAACGAATCTATTAAGCTCCGTTTGTTGGTAAACACAAACAAGATGAAATTATCTTTGATGTGAATTTTTTTTTGTTATTTACTATCTGTTATTTCTTGTGAGGTGTTATTTTTTATAAGTATTTATAAGAACTATAGAAAGGCGATGGATTTAGTATTGAAACGGTCGCTACGACCTAACATGAGTAGGTCATCGTTATATCTAGAACACATTTGGTGTTTTGAAACACACGCGTTACAAACGTGCGTTTTAAAAAGTTAAACAGTGTTATGTAGCTACATACGGAGCTATAATATCATCGTCAGCCTCCAGATGTCCACTGCTGGACATAGGCCTCTCCTAATCGGCGCCACTACTTCCGGTACTGGGCCTTCCGAATCCAACAGCTTTCCGCTGTCTTCTTCAGGTTGTCAGAGATATAACTATATATTAAGATATACTTTCCTTATTAACCCTGGAGTGATCGCATACGTAACTATAATTAATATATTAATTAAAATTTATTTTTAGATCGTCAAAATATATGAACAGATATAGCATGACATATTTGCGTGTAGTAAGACATGTTATTCCGCAGGTGAAGACCGCAAGATATATATTTTGGGATAGTTACCGTCCGTGATTGTTTGTTTGCCATAACCTTATTCGGATGTAAGTACATATTATAACGTGCACAGAACATACAAACGCGGCTTTGTTAGGAAACACGTTTTTATACTTTAAAACGCGCCCTTCAAACACCAAATGTGTACCAGTTCTAATTGGCAAATATCCACGAACAGTTTTATGTTTGAAAGATCCATTGCTTTTTATCACTAGGTAACGATATTGAAATCATTAGAGACAGCTTAAAACAACCGACGGGCGAGTAAGTCCGTAATCGGTATTTCTTGCTATTTCGTAGGAGAAGCTTGGTGGAGCACGCCTTATCCCGTGATTATAGGAGAGACTCATGCCTGGCTGTAGGATGTAATACTATTTTAGAAAATTGTTAAATTTTAATTTGTAACCTATCTGAAATTGAATCCAAGACCCTCGTCATACACTACATGGTTAACAATACATCAAAAACGGCACATAAAATGAATGAGACGTTTTAATGAAATATATTTCCTGGTTCCTTGAGAAATCCTTGAGGCCCTCGACCTTTGGCTAATGATCCTTGACCTGTGTCATGTTAGGAAATCCTTGACGTCTACGCGGTTGAATAACTTGGATATCGCTATAAAAGCTGTTAACCCTATAACGTCCACGGGTACGTATACCTTTCAATACCTTTCCATGCTACTAAAGCTTTGAAAACATTTCTTTATATCTATCAAAGCGTTATAAAAAATTTTTAGAAATCCCAAGTGCGCTTTTATAGTCCAGTGTCAAAAAAAATATTTGGGTAATCCTACACACATATATGTATGTATGTATATCTAGCAATATCAGAAGCCCATATGGTTCTCCAAAGTTAATGACTACTGGACAACGTAACGTCATGCCTATATCTCCTCGAAATGGTAGGCAGAGAAATATAATACAATCCCACGTTTTACAAGATACGTTATGGGTCCCACCATGGAATAGGGGGTGAGCTCATTGCCCTACGCCAGGCACAAATCCGACTCCGAACTAACATTAGGAATTACAAGTTAGAAAAAACCAGTAGTACCAAC
>DWDT01005920.1:0-10059 GCA_018245595.1 Microceris scylla
AATTATTAAAGGAAGGATCATAATTTTAAAACCAAATAATTTAATACTATACGCCACACAACTTACTATATAAGTAAATATGTATATGTATTTGATACATACAAGCAGATAACGAATTGTTTTATAATTTCGAAATGTAAAACAGAGGTCGGTAAACTTTACACCTTAATAATTATCTCGAAGTTAGCAATCTGTAGTCGTAAAAACTAAATTTCGGCTTCAGCATGTAAATAAAAATAATAAGCGAGGAATGCTCCGAGAGGGCGTAACGGGACGAATAATATTTGACAAGCAGTAAATATTAAATTGGACGAAAGGATAACAGATGCCGTAAAAAATGAACACGAGGCCGAATCATAATCACAGCAGAACGACGCTACAGTCGTCGACATCGGCGATTCATCGTAACTCAGTTAAACTTACAAGCTAACGACGTGTATTCTGCCGCTCCAACAATCGAATATCATTCATCGCATTGTATACGGAGAGACAAAAAAATGTGATACCGCATAGATATCGCGCCTAACACGGGTCGATAAACTAACAAAATAAATTAAATTCGCCGACGGCGCGCTGTTTCAATTTATTTTAAAACAAAATACTTAATCAATATACAAATCAAACGGCGGTGTCGGCGATGCGACGTCGGCTATTCAAATATTGTTATTCCTCGAGCAAATGCGGGGAGAATTATTGTGATGATAAACAAGATACACGGACGGGACAAGGGAGCCAATCACCATACATCACCGTGCTACAACCGAATAAAAACGCTTGAAACAAAAGGGTATCAGGTTTTTGTGCCAAAGGAAAACAAATTGTAACAAGTGGAAGATTATATCACGCTAGGCGCCTTCAAAGACGTGAAAACTAATTAAGATCGGACGCTTTTCTATGGCGATAAGTTGCCTCTGACAGACAGCCGGGCGTGTTTGTGTACCGGCAATCAAAACAATTAACTTTTTGCTGTATTCACTGTTCACTATTATTTAGACAAAGCGATATAAGTTTTTTTATACCTCTTCATAACCTTCTCACGAAATTTTTCGTTGTGAATCTTTAATAGAATCATGTATTCATGGTGATGTTTAAAAACATCGTAGGTACTTATACAAAAAATAAACAAAACTGTGAATTAATTAGTTACATAACAAATATTTTGCTAACTGAAGCAGTTCAAATCGGAGTATAGAATTTAATTCCCTTATCCGCTTGCAGAATACGTCATAAAACGAGAATTATAAAACTTTCAAGGGAAATAAAAATAAAAGTGCTAACTAAACGCCGCGCGGCGATCGGAGCGTGAAATAAATAAAATTGAAGCGTCTCGCAAACGAGAAAAAAAAAGATATAAAAATTGTGGCGTTAATTTTCCAGTGAGATTTCCCAGCAGTCTCGGGGCACGAGGGAAGGCGGCAAGGCGCGTGCACCGGACACATGAATTAAAAACGTTAACAATGGCATCGCGACGAGCTCCTTAATGAACCCGCGCCCCGGGCGCGCCCGCCGGCCCAGCCTTGTGCGCTGCGCACAGCCACACATACTCCCCGACCTCTTCAAATTCGACCAAATATGATGAACGTATTTAAAAAAACAATAAATATTACGTGTGTAAATTTTGCTCACTGTTTCATAATATCGAATATCGTGAAGGAAATTTAACATTTTTCTACATATACATATCACGCTTATAGATTCAAGAAAAAAAATAATGTTTAAAAATACGACAATACGTTACCTAAATATAGTAAGAATAACGATAAAAAAATTAAAACTGATAACTTTAATTATCTGATGACGAAATTTCCAGTAACCATGAGATCGATATCGCTTCAAGGAAAACCAGATCGTTAATCTGATCAGATGCTACGGGACGCATGGGTGTAAACCGGAAGACTGTACAAAATCCGAAAGTAAGCTTATTCAATATTCATTAATTAATTTCCATAGTATTAAACAACTCAGATGTTGATTACAGCAACAATGTTGCAGCAGGCTCTACGTGGTGTCAAACAAGTTTAAGATTGTACACGCCCCCCTTTCATCACTCATTTCATCACCCACGAGGCTCCAGACACCCATTTAACATTACAATGTGCACTAGTGGGAGCTGTCACTCCACTTAGCAATTTGTCCATTGAATATTCCGTATTATGGTCGGATAATTACCTTAGTAAATAACGACCATACCACGCCATAAAAGAGCAAAATTTCCGCTTCGAGAGGGAAAAAGCGTTATTGAAAAAGAAGCGAGCTGATATATAAATAAAATACGGGTTCAGCTATCGGCGGCTTGTTATCGAATGCCTGGATCGTGGCTATTACGGCAAAGTATCGGTTATTCGAGCGGCTGTGGGCACAGTTTGCTTTGCAGCGCGCCGCCGCGCCGCCAGCTCGTTATAATAATGTGAACTTCGGGAATTGCGGCGTCTTTGGAGTCGAGCCGTTTGAATATTTAGCGTTTTTGTGGGACACTCCGGTGAAAGTTATCTATTTGAATAGTTTAAATAGTAACACGTTGTGATGATTTCATGTTCAATGCGAGCGAAAAACTGGCAAACTATTTTGATTCGACGTTGAACGCAGGAATGGAGGTAGATTTCTATTGATACAGTTGGAGACAGTTTCATTGGAAAATGGAGCTTGCAATTCACTGTATATTTCCTGTATAAATAGTTTCCAGTTCAGTCCCGCGTCTAGCGCCCGGTGATGGATAGGAAAAGAACGTATGCCTATTTTTTTATCAATGTCCATCCCATTCGCATCCTGCATCTATTCTCAGTGTTACCGAATCGATTTTAACACATTGAAGTGACGTATGGGCAGTTACCAAAAAAATACACGTCAGTCATGCTAAATTAATATTAACAGGAAGGTCCTGTCCAGTCACTATCAAATATTGCCATACTTAGTCTTAAACAACGTTAATGTGATGTTGGTTATGGTTCATAACTTACAATTAATAATAATTACGAAAGTAATTGTTGAAAAGTCAATCTAACTTCTGCATGGCGATTTTTGTATTTGATCACACACACGCACACTTAGATCTTGTCATTGAAAAAAATTTAGTATTAACCGAATTAAATAAACGGAGATGCTTTGTTTAGAATAGGAAAAATGAGGCACAACATGGGACCAGCTGAAAATATGAAAATAGAAATTAAATATGTATTGGCTTATACAGTTACGGTTTTTTCCGGGGTAACCCGACTCGTTTGGGATCCATTCGATATCCGCAATCGGCGGGAACTCATGAAGCAGGACCCGGAAAAACATACCTGAGATCAATCGGAACATATTTAACTATGTACATAATAAATACACATGAAACGATCAGAAGTAAAATAAACAAAAACATTAAGAATCCAAATCGACTGCACGGTTTTCTCTAGCCGCCATCAGAAAGAATTTCTTTTACATACATAATAATTGCGAGTTGTCTCGAGGCGTCACGATCCTGATGCATAATGACAAAGTGCACAGTGACGTGAAAATTGCTCTGCACTTCTCTATAGCTTACGTTTCGCGGAGCCGGCCTCCGTCTCAAGCAACATTATTTACTATGCAATTATTTTACAATGCACTAGACACCTCTCGCTTTTTTGAATGCAATTTGATTCATCATGAGGCCTTAATAGTTCGTTTATGTATGAATATTTCGTTTGTGTATTTGATGGATATTTACGAATATTATATCGCACACAAACGCAACAAATCAGTGTTTGTGAACTTTTTGTTATACATAATTAACAAACTACAATGAGGCGAATAAATAGCGTGTATATTATACTCGTAGATGTAGCATACTGGCCACGCAAGCAACCTAACATGTAAGAAGTCATTGGGAACAACATACCTCTGCATCCAGTCGTGCTTAGAAGTAAGCAAGTGGGGCTCAACGTTACATAAAAGACAATAGCAGTATTACACTTGAAATCTATGCTAAAACGCCTCATACTTCAATATACATATGCAGATAGATATTGTCGTAGTAGTAAGGCTCGATGAGCTTTAGAAAAAACCTATGGTTTAAGTGTGTTGTGTATGTCAGCAAATTCGATTCATATTTTGATATTTCACTAATTATTTTGAGCCTACTACCAATGTTATTTTTGTTTCAAAATAAAATAGAAAAAAGTAGTGATGCAAACCCGCCGATACTGATAGAGAGGACATTGGAATCCCCGAGCGGGAGTTACAAAACGAATTGAAGCTTGAGTTAACGATGTCTTAGGGCTTAACGACCTACGCCAGTTGATTGACAATAATCGAATCAGTGCTTTTGCGCCTTCTGACTTAAACTGCCACGTTTGGTTAGAGGGAAAGGGAAATATAGAAGTGATGAGGCAGAAAAGGAGATCACTTAAATCCTCTCATCGTTAAAAGTTTAAAGTTTTACAGCACTAATATCTTAGATTACTGCCAGCGCTTTTCATTTTTATTTTAGGTACTCGTATTTATGACTCATTAATCTTTAATTTTCCAGTTGATGACATTCGTTAAACGAGATCATTTTTAATTTAACCTAATTTTAATTATTTTCATTATATCGTCAGGCAAGGTTCCTTGCAGGATAGGTAGAGAGCAACAATTCCGATATATCTCTGTACATTCATCGCTCTCTTTCACGTCTTTCGTCTCCTCCCAATCAGTATATGACTTATTCATTCATTTGTGAATTTTGGTCTCCTCCACCACCTGCATTCAGGAATATTCGCATTGAATATCTGTTCTATCATTCTTTCATGTCATGACATGCTAAGTGTAAATCTAGAAAACATTTTACAGATATAAAAACTATATACCTACTAATAACTACGTGTATGTATATACTAACAATATTAACACTGATGATGTTTTATTTTAACATTTAAAGACTACCTACCTATTCCGAGGCTTGCTTTGCTCTGTGGTATATTTTACTTTTAAAGCGAAATAGCCAAAAGACCAAAAGCCCATAAATAAACCACTATCGGATTACTTCCAAATATTTAAATATCCCTCCGGGACGGCACCTCACGACGCCGCGATTCAATTCCGCTTGCGTTAATCGGCCGCTGACTAATTTTACGAAAATAAAATTTGCACACAAAGCCACAGTACACAGAAAATAAAAAAAGGACACGGCCGAGATAAAAAAGGTAACAGAGATGGTGAAAAAACGAAACGTGTAAGTGTCAAGACAGTTAAATCAAAGGGTCGTAACGAGGCTCGCGAGGAGCCGCTTAGATACAAACGCAATTTGCTCCCTCGCCGCCGCCGCGCTAATTGTTTATGCGTACGCTGCAATTTTGCAGTTCGCTTTGATTATATCTTTCTATATTATAGTTCAATTACAAATGTAAACGTGTGGTCGAGATTATTACTAATACATTACTATCTTAAGACATCACCAAACGCGCCCGCCTCATCCCAAAATAGGCTTCAAGAGTATTTTTCTGTGTATAGAGTAGTGAAGTAATACATGGTACTCTGTGATATGGTTGTCAGATGGTTACTAAACTATATAATATACATATTATCGGTAATACTTTTTTTACACTCACAATCAGACGCAAAATGTGCACTCATGTTCGTGCTCATTATATAAATATTTGTTCTGGATTGGAAGACATCGAACCTCGAACCTCGTTCACAACCATCGTCTCGCGGTCAAGTTCATTAACCACTGTTCCGACGGGCCGGTCTAGATTATAAGGCCAGAACATAAGGGAGTAAAAAATATACATACACGCAACAGCTTTATATCTATAACCGATAAAACAAGTAAATCATACAATCCTATTCAACTCGTATGTAATATAACCTACCTAACTTTACTTAACGCTGAAATTTACTTGGGTCCTAATCTAAATAGGTAGAAGAAGGATAGGCAGGCGGTACTGATATCTCAAATATCTATCTATCTCCAACGTGTTTCTTTTAAACAATTAAGTAATTCAAATAAAATAACTAAGATAATAATAAGTGTGAGACCAAGACAGATAAATCAGGGGGTCGTTAGAGGATTCGCGAGACAGCGGTCAGATTGGTAGGTACTTGGCGGTCGTGCAATTAGTTGGCACACCCGCCGCGCCAAGTGTTTATATACGTTGTAATTAAAATAACACATTCCCTCATATAGCCGCGTGGCGCGCACAAGTCCACCTGTGCACGCGGCTCACTCACACAGTGACAGTTGACACACCAGTGTCATCACACTCAAACTAATTACCACGATCATGTGCAGATTGCTCAGGACATCCTGTAACTAATGAAAGTAAGTCATGTCTGACTTAATGCCTCGTAGCATATTCCAATAATCCGTATATTACTTAACAAGGATTTTTATTTCATCATCATCAGTATCAGCCTACTCCCGTCCACTGTTGGACATAGGCCTTTCCAATGGCACGCCACTGAACTCGATCTTCAGCTCTTCGCATCCAACCACTGCCAGTCACTTTGTGTATATCGTCGCTCCACCTGGCTGGAGGGCATCCCACGCTACATTATTTTTATTTAATGAAAGATATTCCATAAATGGGAAATCATTAGAAACTGGCAACTGAACGCTACGTTTATAATGTAATAAAAATCGTAAGATAGTGTCACGCCCTTAATCCTCGAAGAGGTAGGCAAAGGAATGCCCCTTTGCCTATACAGTCCACTTCCACATTTAACCAGTTACATATAATAATATGTTATAATTGAATTGCTTTGATAAGCATATTGTAAAAAAACAATACCCTCATTGAGCTACTAGCAGCAAATTTATTTTTCTATATACGTATGTTATATGGCCTATCCATTTAACTTGTTTAATTCCATCACTAAATGTAGCTTATAGTTAATTTTAAATATCTGAACATTATAAGCGAGCTATCACTACCCGCCCAAGCAAATACCTAAGTCCTGAAGAAAACGACAGGAAGTCAGTGCGCTGTTGACTGGTTCCCTGGACCAGATTAGAGATTAAATAATAAACTCTCCACTCATTATAACTATTATATTTTAGTAAATTACGATAAAATCAACCAGATAGCAAACACTGGTCATGCAGAATATAACAGAAACCAGTAGAACACGTTAAAAAGTGGCAAAGTGAAGTATACTTATAGTGTTAAGTATACATGTTGTATGTTCAACAGCAAATATGACACACTATACATATATTTAATTGCAGAGCACATATACCGTGCGTAATGACGCACATCTTATTAACCGGCGTGGCAGCGCCGCGTCAAGTGCGCTGTAACTAGTTTGCAGTTAGCGTCCTCCAATTTACCGAGTAATTTACATCCCATTCCGAGGATTATTCGAAAATGTCAATGCGAACGTACGAGTAAATTTATGATCGCAGGATGTTACTGAGAACTACACATCTAACTCTGCTCTTATTACTTGAATAAACTTGGTATTGGACACGAATATAAATCTTAATATACATATATATTTCTTACGTGCGCGTGTATGTCACTGAACTCTTCCTAAACGGCTGGACCGATTTTAATGAAATTTTTTGTGTAATTTCAGATGGATTCGAGAATGGTTTAGATATACAATTGGATACGATAGAAAATATTTTTTTAGTTAAAAATAGGTAATTTTCTTCGGGAGTTGGAACTTCGGTTCCTTTTCACCAGATGGCGTTCGTGGTAACTATAGTAACGGACGTGTTATTCAAAACTCACTTCTTCCGTGCAGTTGTGTGGAGTTCAGTATATTTCAAATAGTTTTTCGTTATATTGTAGCGAGTCGAAAACTTATTTTGTAAAATTTCCAACGTAAAAGTGGCATGTTTCATTTACTGAAAATATTTCCATGTTATTTATTGATTCGTCATGCCATCTATTACAATTTACAACATTGCCTAGGAGATGACGAACTGACATGGATCCTATAAAATCTATGAAAAATCGTAGGAAATTTTGTCGGTTTCAAAGTTATTTACCTTAAAAGTCATATTTACGCCATTAATAAAAAAGTTAATTTTCGATTGTTCTCTTTTATTTATTATCTCTTATTAAAGCGTCCAATCACAGCTAGGTTGAATGTGGCGCTGCTTTTCCAGGCAGGACGAGGTCTGTCGGGGCCGCTTGTTATGTATACATCGTCAAGTGTAATATAGTACTCGTATAATACGTTGGTCTCCGAATAAAATGAATATTATCTAACAAATAATTCAGGATCAATTTAAGTAAATGTCAATTTCTAGGAATAAATTGAACAAGGAACAAACGTAGAAAGAAAAATGTACAAAAGACCTGTTTCACACCACCGCAAAAGGCGCCAAAAAAAGTAAGGAAACTGTTAAACACAAACGGTAGACTCTGGGAACCTTTTGGGAAGCGGCGTGAACGAAATTCCAATTTAAATGCATAGTTTCTCTACAATCGCGATACAATAGTCATAATTTTAAATTTGCAATTCACACCTTTTCAACGGCTGTACAGCAACTAAATTGCTTTACTGACGTACGATCTCATTGGATCTCGCGTGAAGCAAACGCTCCCATAAAAATACACTGGCAGCATTACTGAATTGGAACGTACAGAAACATTATTTATGTATAGAGTGTCAGATGTTGGCAAAGCAATCGGAATGAAACGAGACGTGCAACCAAAGCGCGAAGAGTCTCGCCCGCGGCGGCGAACTGCCTGCGACTTCACGTCCAGAATGCACTCGCGCTAACCGATAATTTAATTGGGTACCTGACATTTAATCAATACGGTTGATTAAATTAATTGTACGCTCGATTCCGATGCACTTTTATGGCATAACGTCGTTACTTGCTTTGGCGGCAGAACGCTCCTTCGACCTTTTTCGGATCGCCGGCGACGATACGATCGCGATGCGACGGCGACGAAGCCGCGATCGCCGATCTAGACGCGCTGCATACGGTTAGATACAAATTTGTCACAGTTTATCTGTAATCTGTTATCATTCAACCTTACCCTCTCAGGAAGGCGACCTTATTCCAAAGGTCAGTTAACTTACTTGAAGGTTTTTGGTTCAATATTATGTATGTATCACATGTAAGTATATTATTTTGTTCCCAGCTATTTATTTCCTCGTTATTCCTACCTATTTATGGCACTAAGATTTTAAAAATTAGGAAAGAAATCCTAACATTCAAAATTATTATCCAAAATATGTTGTTTTATCTATCTACTACAAGCGTAGGTACTTGAATAAGTTCGTAAAGTATTTAATCAATCAATAAGTAATCCATACCAATAATTTATTCTTAAGCAGATCGTAATATAACTTTAATAGCCATTATTCCCTTGCTTTTCACTTCTATTGTAGTGTGCATTTCTCGAGTCTCACGCGCCATATTCATTTAATGTGCCGCAACACGCGAGAAACACTTGAACGAAATAATGTAATAGTACGGGGCAGGCGCATTCTTTGAATAATGACAAAAGAACAGCAGCCAAATTACATGTAACGGTATACTACTGTCATATGAGAGACAAAAAAATCAATGTAGACACACGAGGGAACGACAAAACGATTAGTGTCATTGCAATTACGTTTAATTTTACTTATACAAATACGCGGTTCCGCTGTAATTTGATCGCGGCAGCGTGCGTGCCCGCGCCGTCTAATGATTTCTCCGTCAGTTTAAATTGGCCAGCTACAAAAACGCCCGTGAGACTAATACAAGAAACGATATTGAATTCGCTTTCTAAAAACTATCCACATTTTACCTTTTGTAGTCGTTTTGTTTGGTTATTATTGTTTAACAATTTTCGCTGAAGCATAAATCTAAGACCGAAATTTCCCTACGGTGCGGTTTAGTGATTCCATATTGAAATTCTGTTTTAGAAAGCTTTTATGGTCGATTGAACGCAAGAGAAGAAATAAACAATTACGGTTTTTTTCGCGAACTTTTTATCATGCTAGGGAACATGGTTTATATGCTCTCGGTTGAAAATAAAATGGTTTATTTACATTTCCGTATAGAGGAGCCTTAAATAAAGCTTTTTAAAACATATTTATGAAAGATTGGATTTGTATTATTGCTCAGAAACAGTAATACTTCAAGTCCGTTTAGAAACACATGTTATT
>DWDT01005921.1:0-10059 GCA_018245595.1 Microceris scylla
CGACAATATAATTATGTACAAAGATAATCTATCACATCTGACTGGTAGTTTCAAAGTTTAGCGTGAACAAACAAATAAGACATTTATTAAATGTGTAGGTACTGGGTAAATCCATGTCTATATATTTAATTATCGATTTATGATTTTTGATTTCGACAACACTTGATAGGTTTCATAGGAGATTACTTTTCAAAATATATTAGTTTAGATTAGTTACGGATGACTGGTAGAAATAGCCACTTGGGATTAAGTCGTCTGTTACTAAATATAACGGATAAATAAATAAATAAATGATTACAGCCTTAGTACTTATGTAAAAGAATAAAAAAAGTGCTCCTTTTTCAATAAAAATGTTAAACTGAGTTTAAGATGAAATTTAAAACTCCAACTGCCAAAATTGTAATTCGAATTGCCTTTGCGTTATACAATAGACTTGTAACTCACTTTGGATAATGGTTTGTGTGTACGTGCCGCGAATGTAATATGAGGATCGAAATGTAATACAACTATGACATATTACTGATTCGTCCTGTCATATCCAGACAAATAAAACAGAAACGGCTCTGGAGCGCCCAAATCAACGTACGTTAAATATATAATGTAATACACTGTTCGAAGCAGACAATGCTTTGAAATACGAGTATGTCTCGCTGCAACCCTTTTTATGTAATACTTACATACATATTTCTTCTTATATCGTTGTTCTAGAATATTTCTTTACGTTATACTAGTGATGTAATCTCAAATTGTTAAAAACATTATTGGAAATAAACGTATACAGCTTTGTCGTTTAACATTATTATGAGGAATCTTAAGACTTCCGAAAATTGTTTAATTCAACACCATCAAACATCACATGGTTTTACAGTTGGGTTCCGGTACATTTAGTATAAGAATATTTAACGTCATAGTCTGCCATACTGTTCAGCGTCGGCGGTGCGAAAAGCTGTGCCCTGCGTTCTTCAACCCGCATGCCCAGCGTGGAGGTTACGCGCATAAACCCCCTTTTGGGGGAGGCCTATGTCCAGCAGTGGACTGAAATAGGCTGATGATGATGACTGAGCAGGTCCGCGTTGGCAGAATAGTTAATGTGACTTTTAAGTCTTGGAAATTTTAATGACTATGACTACCCTTTCGATGTGGCGGTTAATCGAATTGTGCTGTAGGTTACTAAATAATATTAGGAGCAGTAGTTAATTACGGTATTACATGTATCAAAACTATAACATTCGGACTATAAGTAATTTGAATTCAGAGTAATATTATTTTACGCATTGTTTTGTTTTAAGCATCGTAGAATAAAAGCTTATTATTTGTTTAATTTAAAAAGACAGCCTCAGAACAGTACAGTACTTTGCAGAATGTTGAAGGCGGGCTATTAGGAAGTTCCAACAGTAATAAGGATTACTTACTCTGAAAGCAATTACACTGCTGAGTTGCTTTTACTTTACGCTACTTGATTATAAAGCCGAAAGTAGGTATTCCATTTGATTTAACGAAAATAAATAGGGTTCGTTATATGCACAGGTGTTCGTATACATTACCTTAATATTTATTGCTATATTTCCAAGTAAAATAATTGTTAATAACGTAATATCACGTCGATAATCATTAAGGGGTGAGCAAAAAAGAGTAGTGCACTCCTATGTTTACTCAGTTACGTTTACGACCCATCAGGAAGTAAACGGTGACCCTATTGCCACTGGGCACAGATCCCTCCGTTTTGTTTCTACATATTTCTATTAGAAAATTTAATTAAGAGAAATCCTACAGCATCGACCCGGGAATCTAACCCAGGAACTCTCGATCAGCAGTTGTACTTGAAACTAGTCGATCAACGATGCAGTATTGGTTGTTAATATTAGTAATTTTATTATTCCAAATTCCATCATAGGAGACCATGCTAACCTATACAACAAACGAGGATCTGGCGATCAACTGATCACCGACGCGCAGTAGCGTAGGCCGCGCGAAAAGTTGTTCTCTGCAGTTCCCAAACCGGATGTAGAGCGTGGGGACTTTAGGCAAAAACCCTTCAGGGGAGGCTT
Organism: Microceris scylla; assembly: GCA_018245595.1. Taxonomy (NCBI): domain Eukaryota; kingdom Metazoa; phylum Arthropoda; class Insecta; order Lepidoptera; family Hesperiidae; genus Microceris; species Microceris scylla. Next base: position 2,049 of record DWDT01005921.1, read on the forward strand.
ATATTCAACAGTAAACAGACGCAGGTTGATGATGTCGATTATCATTATTCCTGGTCAAATAAATACATGAATTGGAATTCAATTAGATAATCCCGACATAACAATGTCGGTACATTAGCACAATGAAAGTCAGTGACATAACAATTATGTTGATAGCTGATGGTTTTGCTTGCGTTAATGATAACAACTGTACAATTATGTATAGTGTATTAACATTGTTATTGTAGCCGACTACATCACTATCCGACACGGTTCGTAAACAATATACTCCAACATGACAAGTATTGCATATACATATGTAGATAAAGTTACTCATACACGTACACACATTATTGTAGCTGCCTACATCATTATACCTACATTATTTACAATAATGTAATTGTAAGTAATGTAATTACAAGTAATGTAATTGTAAATGTTATGTAATTGTAGCTATATTATTGTATTCTTGTTCATATACAATATCAGATTACCGGATATTTTTATGTTAATCAGTATCCCAGTATCCTTGGGTCAAGTCGTATTTTTTCGATGTCTAACTGAAGATACAGTTGAGGCATTCTTTTTTCCATATTCACAGCGACACTGGAACATGCAAACTACACAGTATGCTTCCTTCCGTAGCTCCTCTTAAATCGTAGTAAGAGAGACATGTCGATAACTTCGTCAACGAATCAGATGGTTAGGTGACTATATACTATCAGTTGATCTGTTCGTTCGTGTTTCTATCACTACGAATAGTAAAAACAAATATTTTAACTATTAATTATTTGTATGTACGTTGTACATACTCGTATACAGTGTAACTTATAATGAACAAAAAGTTTGAAATTTGAATTTAATTCGATTCTCGGTAAGTGTGTGGAAATGTAGGTACACATGTGTATGTACGTATATCCGTTTTTCCCTATTTAAGTTATCTTGAATAAGAGAATCAACGTGTAGGGTTCCAAGTTCTAGCTCACTAATAACGTTGAAAACTTCCATCGAAAGCGAAATGGTTGGGATTATTAAATGTTAAAATATATTGAAACAGCCCAAGTATTAGTTAAGTCAACTTTAGCAACAACTCTTTAATTATGGATCTTGGATTTAAGGCAATGAAAATGTAAGCAGTGGATGATAAGTGTTTTGTTTTGTAATGGTGCAATCTGATATATTCGGAGTTGAGTTTTTTTACGTTTCTGTTAAGCTTCGAAAGTTGTTGAACTTCCCATCCGTTACACGTTAGAGCTTATCTATGGCTCTGTATTATCATCACGCCAGGTCTCTAACGGGTTAGGCGCAGAGGATTATATCAGTAAGTATGTATTTTTGTAAAGAGGCAATGCTTGACATTGAATACAAATGTGTATAGAATTCAGTGAATACTTTAGTAGTCCCAGTAATACATTAATGTGAAGCATTTTTTATTCAAACAAGTGATTGCTTAGTGGTTTAGAATTCAGTATCTCACTCCGGGGGTTCTAAGTTCAAATGTATGGGTCGCACTTGCAAATTGCGTTTTAACATTAAATGACACTTCATAATAATACCAGTGAAGGAAAACGTGGCGAGGATACCTTAGAGTTTACAAAAATAAAAATCTCTGAGGCGTGTGAAGTTTATCAATCCACACTTGGCCAGTTTGGCCAACAGTTTAGGGGACATTCGTGCTCCAATAGTCCAAGAGGAGAGAAGGACACTAATATAGCCCTATTCATAAAGTTCGTAAGCAATTCTGGCCACTTCAATCTACCGTCTGCTGTTTCGCTGCTGTCTCTTTAAGATAAGATTACAATTATTTTTTTACATAAGATTACAATTTCCTTGGATAACAAATATTCGTATGTCATGTTTATACTCCACTAAGCTTATTTCATATAAAGCAGCAATTTAATAATGTTAGTATCTCTTTATTTTTATAGCGCTGTTTTCATTTACAGTTTCCAAGATTCATGTATGCATGTACATTTTTAATCTGGTTTTAATTAATAAATATAAGGCAAAGGAAACAGGTTCTATTCAATACACTTTGAAAAACATTTTGATCTTTATAAAATTCCTACATTTGATCGTAACATGCCTCTAATGAGAGTGACTGAAGATTGTGAATGGCTTGTAACGTTTCCCCTGCCTTTTCTCTATATTCGTAAATAAAAATTTTTTTCCTCGGTTATTTTGAGTTAATTGAGCAAGTTAATCGTCTAATTTGATGAAGACGGAGTCAAAATTCATTTTTGCTTAAGAGGAAGAGTAGTCAGAAAGAAAGCACAAAATTAAGTTTAATTATTATTACGCCAGAAGGCGTACGAGGTAGGTAGAGAGTACAGATTGCCTACGAGTGAATATCTCCATCCTTCTACAATGAATGCTCTTATTTTAATTACATTTATGATATTGAACTTATTCAATATTCGGTTCATCAGGGTTGTTTATATAATATTTTGAAATATCTAGTACTGGCTCGGAGTCCGGATAATATGCCCGCTGTATGGCTATACGCTTAACACCTATTCCATGATTGGAAGTATAGACGTACGTCAGAAAAATACAGGCGACATGTTTATAAATTATACATAAGTATACCACATATAAAATACTCAGCAGCTTATCTCAGGATATTGGGAGTGTAGTGACAGTTGAATAAATGTTCAGAGTTCTTACGCAATACTTTTTGGGTAGTGCGGCAATACTTGATTCATTAATTCTTCGAAGTTGTTGACTCTTAACTGAGTGATAATTTTGAAGACTTGTAAACTTCTCCAAACCGTACATAAATAGCGTACTGGGCTATGAATGTGACTTTTTAATTTAACAAACCGATTCGTATCTAGCAGTGAGATGAGAAAACAAGTTATTACCTTACTCATGCAGAAATTTGCTTCTGACCACTGTATATTCATCCTCTCCCCTTATCTTCTCTCATCTAACAGCTTGATGTATTCTGTACGTAGCTACTAATAAAAACGCGGCTTTGTGTTTTTATTTTAATGATCTTTACTGGAAATGTACTCTATGATACGGCATTGTGACTAACCTAGCTTTCATGAATCTGCATTGGACAACGTGAGGAAGAACGTTCCCAGACAACACCAGTTACGGAAGACAATCAGAAAAAATTAAAGAAAGAGAGAAAGAATTCTGCACAACCCTGTCACCTTGCATATTTTCCCATCAGCGCTTTTCGTTTTCATAAAATCTTCTAGTTAAAGCTGTGTCTTTAGTAACAATCATAGCTTAAACTATTGCTACAAGAATAAAGTTTGCCACATCACAGCAAATGTGTAAAGACTGTCCATTAAAACTTTCCAGGGAGTATAATTATTAGCCTCAGAAGGATTTCAGCCTTTATAACATCATAGGAGTTTTGAATCGCACGGTCAATGAAACATGACCCGCGGTGTTTCCATTCCAATGAAATTTTACACTTGAACCACTGCCAGGTTCCACGCCCGTTAATTCTAACGTTTACCACTAAACAGACTGCTTGTTCTGTGCTCGCATTATAATTTAACTCGAGCACTAAATATGCTTTTACTGTTATTATTTCTGAACTCAGCACTTTCAATTTAAAGATTAAATTAGATCCGGTTTAAGAACCTTACTGAAATTAGGTTTCAAGTTACGAGGCTGGAAGTTATGTTCTATTTATCATTGTATAAATATTAATGTAGTAACTCACCTGTAATTTAAAAAGTTTCATACATATACTAGCATTGGACTTAATTATTGCATTAGATATTCAAACGGAACATATTTTGAGATTACTTGTCTACTCGCGCTGAATTTTAGCGTATCGTATCAAATTTTATAAAGTTTTTCGGGTTACGTGTGAGATAATTATGTAGAAGATAAAGTTTTTTACTAACGGTATAATTACTAACGAACTGACGTTCCGGGCTGAATTATTATAGAACCGGAAGTTTTAAAAGTGTCTAAGACATAAAAAACATCAGTACAGAATTTCGTCGAGATTTCAGTGTTAAGGAGAATTTCTTTTCTGCTCTTAGCATTCCTACAACAGCATGGCATGACGCCAGAAAAGAGACAACTGCTCCAACGACTTTAAATCCCTAACACATTCACTAGACGACTTAACAGCACAACGAGTATATGTTTTGACAGTTTCTGAACAGTTGGGATGCGAAACGCTCCATAAACATATTCTTACCGGATTCTCTTTTTCTACTCATTCCATTCTACTTTTGTTTACATATGTAATTATTAATTTATCCTATCAATCTACAATTACGTGGAACGGAACGGTTATAAGTTTATTTGCTTGTTTCCCCACATGCAACTGGCCCCATATATGTAAAGAAAGGGATGTGCAAACAAATAAATATAAATCATATTGTGATTATTGGATCAATGAATAGACAGCCACAAATCCCAGTTACTTGTTTTTTATCCATCGGTTCTTCGTGGATCCGACCATGTCGTCGGTCCATCTAGTGGTTCTACACTGCGTCAACGAAGTATGGAAACCTTTTTGAATTGTAAAATATACCCAAGTAAATAATATTAAGCATTTCGTATATACATATTTCACTGCGATAATGATAGATTTATACTCGTCATAAATTAATTTTCAATTCTATGTCCAAGGAATAGGTACTTTTTTGCATAAAAGAGATTGTTCTATAGATAACGAATTAGGACTTAAAAGATGTAATTATTTCCTGAAATCACAATTCAAACATTGGTAAGTTTTTTTATTAAGTCATAATTTCATATATTATGTATGTATATATTTTAATGGTAACCTTTCCAGGGGGAATTATTGAGTTCATATCGGTAGGAAATGTTTGTGTCCGGTTGACCTTGTCATTTATCCATATGTGGAGGTTAAGCAAATGTCGTGAGTAGCAGTGCACAAAGAATCAGAACCAGTAAACCAATCAATACATCTTTGGAACCAATATCAGCAACCCATTGTTCTCACAGACTCGTGAATCAAGCATTTATTACAGTCACTATTCGTACTGACATAGGCGCAGGCTCCACGCCCCCATCTATTACCATAAGCCCTCTTTGGGACACAATTTTCTATGCGAGAACCATATCCCCATACTCAAATCAGATCGAGGTTTTATACACCACCCCAGTCTATAGAAATTGTGTGAGCGAATAACGCCTAATAAAATAATAAATGAAAAAAGATCCACAACATAAATAACGCTCTTAGACTTCTATGAGCTAATCAGTATCACAAAAGCGTATAATAATGCTTTTGAGTTAGGATTGTGAAAAGCCGATTCCAAATGCAAAGCTCGATTTAATTTATCTTTCGTGTTCTAATAAGCCGGTTTTCACGGTATATTTCTGAATCACCACCCCGGCGGGAATGTATTCGGATATATTGTTGTTTCCGTGTGTTTGAGCAAATTTGTTATAACAGTTTCGTTGGAACTGTTTTGTTATAACTACCGTGTAACTTTCACTGACAAAGATATGTATTTATATTATACAATTGTACATCAAACGGACTTGTTTTATTCTGGTTTTTATTTCTATAATAATAATATTGATTGTTTAGTATTTCTACTTCACGTAAGGGTGTGTTTTTTTAATTATTGTGTGTATTGAGTTAAAGCTAATAGAACCCAAGCCAACATCACAACCTGCCCACTGACGGGCAGCTGTGCAGGCGTTACGAAAAGCTATATCTTGCGACCCCTGCTGGCATATTTATCGCAGGAATTATAGTCGACACTCCTTCAGTGGAGGCCTACGTCTCGAAGTAGACAAAGTCAAGTTGATGATAACGATGATAGATTAGCAATTTAATCGAAGAGCAATTAGAATACGTCCACAATTATGTGTGCCTTCTCTAACATTATATTACATTACATCAATAAAACACTTATACCTCAATTAACATCATTTCTATGTATTCATAGCTATTTATAACCGAGAAACCTGCAAAAATAAAGAGAAAATAAAAATGGCTATCATTTTTACGGGTACTATTGTCACTCGTTATAAATGACGCCTGGATACAGGGAGGGATAATTTTTTTCACTAACAATAGAGCGACAAATAATCAAATGAAATTTATTACTGATTCCTGTCAGAATGGTATGTCTATAAATTCAGGATTATTGCCCTAGAAAAGTTTTTGTAGGGAAGAAATAAAGCTATCTAGTAATTTCTTATACATACGATAGTAGCGAAAAATGTTTATAATACCCTTTAAATAAAACCACACAGGCAATGCTTAGCAGCAGAAATATGTACACTGGTATTGTTTCCACTAACTCAGAATAGAGGAGTGTATTGCCATCAGATCCATTTACATACATACATAATCAGCCTATTCCTGTCCACTGCTGGACATAGGCTTCTCCAATAGCACGCCACTGAGCTCGAGCTCGCAACCAACCACAGACCCATTTATAATCATTTTAAAATTGATTTTTTTTTACTTTTTTGTTTGAAATAAAACAGTTCCTTAAAATGCTTTAAATTATTTATCGTACAGACTTATTGAAAATCGTGAACAAAGTTGTTCCATTTTCAGCAATAAAATTCCTACTTTCGATTTCGAACTTCGAAGCTTAATAGAGATGAAATATTGAACAAAACTTTTGAAACTTCGATCACAAATCCTTGGCTTAAAATAGTTGAGACTCGCGAAGTAACTTAATGCGTTCACTTGATTTTGTTTGGAAACTTATTTCGTGTTAGGTTGTATACTGCTCGTATTGTTACAGCTTCGTTTACGTACTTTACGTGCAGGTGGCGTAGAAATAATGACATCGTTTATTTCTTATATTTATATCAAAAGAGCCAAGAACTATGCTCGGTATTTCTCTACGCGACAGAATTTGAAAGGATGAAATGTACAGACGAACGAGTCACCGATATAGCTCTCAAAATTAATAAGTTGAAGTGGCAATGGGCAAGCCACGTCGTTGGGGAAACCGATGGGGAAGAAAGGTCATCGATTGGCGGTCACATCCCGGTTACAGGAGCGTAGGTCGCCCTCCGACCAAATGGTCTGACAACCTGAAGAATACAGCGGGATGCTGCTGGATTCGGTAGGCCCAAGACCAGAAAGAATGGCATCGATTAGAAGGGGCCTATCAGACTATAGCAGTGAACATGCAAAGGAAGGAGCGTACTACACTCCTCTGCCCACAATGATGATTACGATTAACATAATTATTAAATTAACATTACATTTGTTTCACGATACAGAGTTTTGTTGACATACAATATTTGAAGGTATTCAGAAGTATACCTGATCTGAAGTATAGCTAAAATTGTAGAGAGAAAGTTTTAGTAAAGTACTGGAAGCGCCATTAAGCAAGGTCAGAACTTTAATCAAAAAGTTGTCTCACCACAACCAATCAGTAGCTTGGAACAGCAAACAAGTGTAATTTACTTGTGTTTCTGACAGTCATGCTTTTGACAGACATCAAGATATGGACAGTATACTCGTACACACTGAAGAAAACATTCCAGAATTTATTTATTACTTATTTATTTATTTAAGATATAAAAAAAAAATACAACAATTAATCTAACTACATAATCTCTGCTATTTTCCGCAGAACATACTACACGACACTGGCTATAGGCAACATACAAAAGTTGGATCAGGCACAGAAAACTTATAAAACTATTTCTAATGTAAATGTATGTAAACTCGTAATTAGAGGTGAATACCGGTTAATGCTTATTACAAAATATTTATATAACTGGTGAAACGTGCGAGGTTACTACGCTCCTCTGCGTGTACGTACGTGTACTACGCTCCCTTCGGTGTTTACGGGCGTGAATTAGGTTTTCTTTTTTTCATCACCAATTACGTCTTGTGTAAGTAAATGACTTCTTATGTAAGTAAATGACTTACATAAGACGTGATTGGTGATGAAAAAAAGTTAAAATAATACTCAACAATAATATTATACAGTACGTAGGCATAGTAAAATATTGAATAACTTGCACTCAACGTTGGCTGATTGAAAATATAGTTTCCGATACAAGACTGAGCCGCGCGCCATTATAACCGCAGCTCTAT
>DWDT01005922.1:0-10058 GCA_018245595.1 Microceris scylla
GAGGAATGCAGAACACTCCCTCGTTTCACCGGTTACGTTTACGTCTTGTTATGGAATAGGTGGTGAGCCTATAGCCATGCGTCGGGCACATATCCAGACTCCGAACCACTACTAGACAATCTAAATTAGAACATTTTGTAGTGTTCGACCCGGGAATCCAACCCGGGACCTCCCGATCGGCAGTCGCATTTGCAACTAACACGACCAACCAGGCAGTCAATAAAAGGAATTATAGTTTTATGTTACCTGATCCTCATAGAAAATGTGTTGACATCCTTATCAAGTTGGTCCAGCAGCGCTATGGACTGTATGATCATGTTGTCCACTCGGTGCACATTAAACTTGACCCGGGCACGGGAGTATGAATGGCCGAGACCAAGCTGAGCTACGCTGCATGCCTTGATGGTCAGGCCTTTGATGAGGGAGTGGAAGTGATGTCTTATACCTGATGAGAATACATATATATTTGATAGAAATTACATCATGTAATGCAGTGTACGAGTCATTTTCCTGAATTTTTATATCATTTTTTTTATAGAGTAGGGGGCAAACGAGCAAACGGGTCACCTGATGGTAAGTGACTGCCATTGCCCATGGACACCTGCACCCAGGGGTCAGCAAGTGCGTTGCCGGCCTTTAAGGAGGGTATACACTCGTTTCTTGAAGGTCTATCATCATGAGCAAGATCAAAGCTTTTTATTGAGTAATTTAAAAGAGTTTTGCGTCAAAAGAAAATGTGTGGGTATTCATATAAATAGATTCTGACCCAGGGCTACAAACTTTGAGAAACCTATTGGTCTAAGTGCGGCCTGGTTCAGCTTAAGGGCCATTGCTGTCCAAGACTTTATAGAAGCAGATTTTTCATCAGCAATTGAAGAATATATACAGCTTTTTTCAATGTGTATTATTATACCTTTAGTCGTTTCACACCAGCCTCGGCATGTGAATAGTCAATGTGTTCAAAATCAAACAAAATAAAACTTTGTATTTATATTTGTCTTTGTATAATACATAATACATACACAATAGAATTAACCTCTTACCTCTTAAGAGCTCCGGGACAGCTTCAGTGTGTGAGCAAGGGATCTCCAAGGCCTCACTGATGGCGGCCCCTAGCTTGGAATCAGCGACTCCGAGGGTACATTTGCCCCGCTTCTTGCGTTTCGGCAGTGCCCCTTCCAGAAATAGGTTTAAATCTTCTGGGAGTATGCCTGTTATGAGAGAACATAATTAGATGTAATATAAATTTAGTATACTTTTATATTTAACTAGTTAGGTTTATAACCCACCATGAAATAGGCAGTGAGCCTATTGCCATACACCATGCACAAATCAAGTCTCAGAGCCACTGCTAGAAAATCTAAGTTAGAAAAATCCTAGACTCCCTGACTCACCTATAATCCTCGAAGAGGTAGACAGAAGATTACACTCTTCTGTCTACACTCCCACATCTCACCAATCATGTGTATGTCCCACCGTGAAATAGGTGGGTAATGAGCCTACTGCCATACACAATATACAACATTTGCACGGCTATATTCTAAAGTTTATCTAAGTTCCTTCTCATTTTAAAAAATATGACTATTGTACTGTACTACACTACTTTGTACTGTAATGTCAGGTCCTTTAGAAGGTAGGTAGAGACCACTTAGTGCCAAATATAGAAAAAAGAAATGCAAAAAAGACAACAATATACCTTCAGAAATGGCATTAATGTTCTCCAATGCTACCACAGCAGACTTGAAAGGTTGGAAGGAGACAAGGGTCACCACGGAGTTGAACCTTTGCAGATCAGTCACAGACTGTTCAACCTGCGGCAAGAACGCCGCCAGCTCCTCAAACTCCGTCACGTGAAAGAGGGCGAAGCCCGCGCTGTGCTCAAAGAGCACGTATAATTTACTCTGGAATAAAATATTTTGCTTTAGTTAATATTGTATGAGCACGGCGGGGTTAGGCAGGTTACGGGTTAGGCAGAGAGCACCGACTACCAATACCTATAACGTATCTATGCTTGCAGACCTGACGCGCTTCTTTCTTAAAAATCACTCTTTTACACGGCAGGTTTTAAATTATATGAATAGTAAAAAAATATTATAATTTTTTATTTCTATAGACATTGGCTATGACCTTACATAGGGTTCACTATTACGGAAGCTGATTTGTGAAAGAGACAAAATCTGGGATTTTTTAGTGCATTAGACTATTATTTACATTGAATGCTTTGTTAATAATTATTTATTGTGGAGTAATGAATAATATGTCGTAACTGTAGATTAAGAAACGTAAAGCTCGTTTATAAAAGAGTAATATATAATAAGGTACATAAGATATCACGATTACACTTTGAAAAACATTTCGGTAATCGCTATTGATTTATCTTTGCCATTATTATAAAATAGAGAAACAAAGAATTTACTTACCATGTCGCCTTAAATCAATATCCAACTTTTATATAAATATAACATTTCTATGGGAAACACAACCACGTGTGTTTTGGTTCCAGATTTAGGTACCAAGCCAACTTTGGTTGCCAAATTATAGGTTATGTCGTTTCGTTTGGTGTTTCAATTGTTATATTTTCAGTGGACTGTGGACATTTTTTCCTGGTAAGATATCAAAATATTTTTTTTACAATTACATAATTTTTTGCTTGTTATGTACGTATTATAAAGTTTGTAGCTTTATATTTCATATTTTATTGACTACGATACGTTGCTTACGTTGATTGAAACGCATGCAATGATCGTTCAATAATGTAGTAGAATTTTAGGTTTAATTATTTATGTCCACTCTATTTGTAGTATTGAAAACATTTTTTATTAATAAGTAGAAGTTCTGATTATAATAAATCTTATTGTAAGCCTCGTTACATTTTAACAAAGAAGTGTATTTAAAAACAACATTCTTGTATTTCTAGACGAAATTTTGTCTTGAGAGCGTAACGGAAACTTTGACAACTTTTAAATTTTTTCAAATAAAGGATAGAAGCTTGGTACGTTTGACGCTGGAACTATTTATTTACGTTAGATTCATATATTTTGAGTGTTATAGTTGTGAAGTGTTATTATTTATTACAGTGTGTCAGTAAAGTTGTTAACATGGCTAGAATTGCGATGCAAAGGGACCTCGTCATAGCCTTGAAACAGGAAATAACATCAAATATATTTATATTGAACAAGCTTCAACCGATGCCTGAAGAGTTATCGCAACTGGTATGCAATAATAATGCCTTGGAGAAGCCAACACAAAACTTATTTAACCATCTTTCATATTATTTAGTATCGATTATTGACGCAAACGTATGTGCGTCGTTCACTTGGCCCCTATATGACATTAAAGCAGAAAGGGCTTTTAAAAATGAACTTGCAAGCTTCATAAGCGATTACAGTACTAAAGGACTCCTATCGCCCGTAATTTCGTCGTATTTGATAAATCCAGGGTGTTTTAAAGTCACACAGTTAATCTTCCAATTATCTCAGTTGGCTGTAAAAAGAATGCTTTTGATTAAAATGAAAAAGGATCATACAAAGAAGTTGTATTCTGAAATGACCGAGAAGTACAATTCACAAAAAGGGGATGAATTTGTGGAATTCATTGAAGGAGCAACCAAAACTATACAATGTAAATTTTCCAGTTATTTATATAAGAGAACAACATTGATACAAATAGCTGAGCTGTTCCGCAAGAAGATTACAGAAATGGAACGGAAACTGTCTACAGTTGGTGCACAAAATTATATCAACAACTTAGTTGATGGTTTTATGAAACTATATGATGTTGATGAGGAGACTAAATTAGAGTTAAATAAAATTAAAGATATCACAACAGTACCAAATATATTTGAAACCTGGTTAGTACATTTTGATATGTCTGTAGATAATTTAAATAAAACTTGGGAGCACAAAGTGTCTTCGTTACTGGCCTCTTGTCAAACATTGTATCACAGCACAGAGGCATTAGTGGCCAGGCACACTGGTCAATGTGACCCTAGTATGTACACAGTGGAGTATAATCATACAACCGATGAAATTTATACCAAAGACCTCGAAGATCATGTAAACAGTCAACAGAAGTATTTTTTGAGAAATTTGGTGAAAGATAGATATTTAAATTTTCCAAATCTAATTCGAGCTTTTGTCATATCAATTAGTTTTATATTTAAACATATTGAAATTGGTGATGAAATATATATTTTCAATGAGTATTTAGATGGTCATAGACGTAATTACTCAGAAGTGTTATCAGCTATGAAGGAACTGATTGAAAGAGTTTCCCGTGCAGAAGCAAAATTGTCAGTAAGTATTTTAATTTATATATTAATTGATCTATGATGGGACTTATAACTGTCGAATACCATGAATGTACTACCTGCTTATCATTTTAGCAGACTACAGGTGTGATGTTATGTTATATTGTATCTTTTGTAAAACAAATATATTTATTTTCTTTCCAGCCTACAGCTGTATCATACGACCACACAGAGTTGATAAAAAATGTGCCCGAAATACCAGCTTTACCTGATCTCTCAAACATTAAATTTACAGAGGACAGAGGTCAAGTACTGTTTGATACATACACACCTCTCCCTTCATCAAAATATCAGTTTAATTTACGAAGGAAGACTAACACTAGCTTCTTTGTAAGACCACAACCCAAGTCTTTGATAACACCGTACCATGCAGCTCCAAGAGATGACTTTTTGAAGAGTATTATATCAAGCAGAGAGAGCACATATGATCACCAGGCAGCAGATATTCACAATAGATCTGTGATATCAAACAATAATAAAGTGAATGAAACGGTTGCTCAGTGCTCATCTGGCTTCACGAACCAACAAATGTTAAGGCTGCTGTCCACAAATAAATCACGTAGCTCACAGAAATTCAAATATATTATGGAGAAGCCGACTGTTAATATCAAGAAAGGTGGGTTGTTCCATGAACCGGGTGTAATGGTTTTGGATAGATATATTAATAATAGTACACTGCAAGATACTGGCACAGCGGAGAGTTCAAGGAGAACGATAGACTCATTGATGGCACCAGTGGTGAATGTAACATCAGATAAAGAAAGCAGAATCAATAATGATATGAGGACAACTATGGATTTTGATAAACAAATGGGGAACAATATAGTGTCACCGATCCTCGACAATCTTGCGAATAGTGTAGAACATATGGATGTATCTGAGGTAAAAAATGCAACACCCAAAGAGAATACTCAATTAATCAGAAAGACAAGTTCACTGGAAAAAATCATTAACAGGTTTAAGAAAGTGAGAGCCAATGTCATTCCACCTAAAGAGGATTTGATGGAAAACAAAACGATAGCAGAAGAAAAGGAGAATATGAAAAGTGTTAATTTAGAGATGTTCACAGCAAATAGGCCTCCATTGCCAGATTTATTAAGTCCAAGTTGCAGTAACATTTCGGTAAAATCAAAAAATCATATTGATTATGTTGATGAAATTTGTTTTGAAGCTGAAGATGGTGGATGTAGAAAACAGAGGCAGAGTCTTGGCGCTGTACTGGGAGTGGATGAGAATTTTCTGGATCAATTAGATTTGACGGAGTGACTTATTATTATCTGTACAATTATATCTAAGAATTGGATACTATGTGAAACTGCTTTTATTCAGGATAACTTAGCTATGTTCCTTTAAATATTGCGTAGACTAGATTTTAACTATGTATTTAATATATTTCGAAGATTGTTAGAGTAGATATACTAGAACTCTTTTGTTTACAACTGCTGATGAAGAGGTCCTGGGTTTGATCTCCAGGTCAATCAAAATATTATTGGGTTTTTGAGATTTGAAATTTTTCACAGAATAGTCACAATTTATGACCAGTGTATGTCCATAGGTTCACACTCTATTCCATGGCGAGTATAACATTGGTAAATTGTTGGAATGTACTACATTCTTCTGCCTACCCTTTCGGAGAAATAAAGGTGTGATGTTATGTTACATATCCAAACTGTTCTGTACTGTAGATATAATAGCCGAAGACATATAGAAATAATGTTTTTTCTCATTTTATACATGTGATATCCTTACATTGCATAGCTATTATACTATTTATAGCCCTTCTATTTCTCCTAGTTAAACTATAGTTTTTTTTAAATTATCTCTATTAATTTCTTTTTCGAAAGTAATTTTTCTCTTTCCTGTTTGCCATAATAATGCAGATTAAGTTTTAAATGCATATTATTTTTAGTAATGTCAGCAAATGACCCTCGACAGGGGTCCCATAAACCAACCATAACAGTCTGGAACAGAATTGAATTGATCCCCCTAAGTATGAGGAATATACCTTGAATTAAAGGTGGTCATATCTTAATATGTATAAAATAGTATGGACAGTGTAATCGGTATTATAGTGTCCCAATACTTCAGGAACAATTTTGTACCACTTTTTCTGACTGTCTCATACAATGTGAGAAGCTTTGTAATGCTAATGTAAAATACATTGTATTTAAAACTTACTACATATGAGTATTTGTGTCTGTTGTTATATGCTCTGTTATCCACAAACATAATAAAAATCTTTAATACATAAAATAGTCTCGAGGACCCAAATATAATTTACTAGAAAAACGTTATTCTTCTTCATAATGGTTGTCATTCTGTTATTCTATAAATTAAAACTTCATTTTTAAATATTATTCCAACCTTGTGAAGTACGTGTTTCTTTTCTCACTTGTATTATTTTAAGGATATTAATATTAAAATGTTCCAAACTGAAGACATGTTAGTTACTAAGCTTTACTTATAATTGTAATTATTTATATTTGTAATTATTTTTAAATTATCCTATTAGAAATATTTAAATTACTTCTTTTAATAATTTTATTTAACATCGTTGTAAGATTTTTTTTTTTTTTTTTAATGGCAGCTCAATCAATCATGTGGTTTGCGCCTTTAATTGAGGTGACATTTAATTTAAGGTTTCTCATTGTGTACCTATTTAGTTTATATGGTGTTCACATTGTTGGCGTAACTTCGAATAAATAAATAAATAAATAAATCATTGAATTTCTTGTAAAAATGTGTAATTTTAGATTTGAAACAATAATGCCATATAATTAAAGCGATTTTTTATATTTCAAAAATACCTAATATATAAATAACCAACTTATATAATATTTTGTACTTAAAATAATTAATGGGTATTGAATAGTGTTAATAATAGTATTTTTAACAATTTTATAACTATACTCGTGGCTGAATAACATCAGGGAGTGGACAGGCATTACCTCTGTCGAACAACTCTTTCGCCTGGCCATGGATAGAGAGAGGTACAAGGAACTAACGGCCAACCTTCAGTAGTGAAGAGGCACAATAAGAAGAAGAATAACTATACTTAAGTCTTATGCACTATATGAATTAAGTAAATAATTAAGGTGATAACCCTTTGTCATGTTTCTATATTGTCTATAGCTGCTCTATTTCTGTCGATATAAACATTACGTAACAAAATAATAAAAATTAGAGCCATCTAGTATCCTTAATTAGAACTATTATGTCAATGCTTTTAAGATAGCTTTAGTTAACGCCATCTTGTGTCAAATATTGGCAACAAATTTCGTATTTTGTTTAACGTGCACTAGATGTCGCTAGTTATAGTTTAAAAACAAATGGACTAATAGATGGCGTTATCATACCGAAAAATAATAAATGCTCAGTGAAAATTATTATACATAGTAGTGTTAAAATAATATCCTAACTTTGTATAATATAATATATATGCTATTTTATTAACTAGGCTGAAACGGCGCATTTAGCTTTTTAAACAAGTTAACCGCCGAGAAAGGAATAATATCAAGTTATCTCAAAGATAAATCTGAATTTTTATTAAAAATATTTAAACCGAATGCTTAGAAACCAATCCCTGTAATAATAAAAAATACATATATAATAATGGACCTAGAGATAATAAAGTTACAGTTTCATAACATTAAGAGCAGTTTAACTTATACATGTTGATTGATGAATGATTCTCCATTAAAAATATTGAACTCTAACTTAATCGTAATTAATTATTAACTCTAGTTAAATCATTATAATTCATTTAAAAATAAAATAAAGTAATATATATCGACATACAGGAGGGTAAATTTATATTTAAAATATATTCTTAATACGAGATTTAATCATTGCCTTTATTATCGTCAGCCTGATTCAGTTCACCGCTAGGCATAAACTCCCCTGATAAGCCCATCATGTCCTGTCCCTGTGCCTGTGGCCTTTCTCAAATCGTCATCCCAACTCAGTAGCCGGAAGACAAGGTTGACCGATGGCACATTGGACATATGGAACATATGGAACATACGGATTCGTTATTATCATCACGCTAGGGTCCTTCTGTGGTAGGCAGAAAACCGAGAGCCAAATATCTCTCTCTAGCTTATAAACCGATATGTTTCTACAGTCAATACTCTGTTCTTACACTCTGTCCTTTACGCAGATTTTATTTGTAGATAAATAATATGTATAATAAGGTCGAAAGAAACACAATAAAAACGTTCCAACCACTTTGTTATCTGAAGATGTTCGCTGCAAGAAATATCTATTAAAGAAATTAAATTTTTTTTTTTTCATCATTATCAATACTTCGTCCCGAAACTGTGTTGATTCCCTTCGTAACGTTCAAAAGCAAACACCAACAATGCTTTATCCAATTTTTAAACTCATTATATTCGGTATTTAGGCTAGTTTAACAATGGACGCAAAAAAGTTGCGACAAAGGTTATTGGGGCGGTGGATAAAAAACGGTAACACTCGTGTCTTCAAACGGACGCGGCGGGTGGCGGAGTATAACAAACAAGTACTTGTAAAACATTGATTTTAAACTAACAAATCATTCAAACAAAACAAAACCTTACCACGTATCCATTAAAATCGCTATCTCCTTTTCCGTTCATAACAAAAGCCTTTGAAAGTTAATGAGACGTGTTAGCTACCTAGCTTTAGGTATGCGTTCGACATTCAGCGATAAACTATTAGCTATTACATAGCTAGTACCCTGTCAAAGCGTTAGAAGTTGTATTAGAATCGTGGCTCATCTAATGTGGCTAATTATGGTCTTACCCATTCTTATTCCGGGTGGTGTCTTCCGTTTCTTACCCGGATCTTATGGTGAAAGACAGTTGATGATAATGATGTAACCAGAATAGAAAAGTCACTTTTTCGGATAATATATCTATAATATCCCAACGCGAGAGGAACCACGAGTCAGTTATCTTAAACAACAGCATGCCTGTCTATCAGTTGGACAGCAGAGAGACATTGAAAAGCCTTTACCAGGAACCCGCTGACCAGTAGTTACGACATCGACATAATAAGACTGGACTACATGATGTAGTTCAATCATATAAAGAGGTGTAAAATATGTCTTGCTATAGAATAATATGTATGTAAGAACACAAACAATGTATCTCGGTAAAGAATAATATAAAGAGATTTATAATAAAAATGTTTTTTATATAATTGCGATCCATATAACAGAAAAAGTCACAAAAAGATAACGTTTTTGGTATAACACTTAGGTACTTATTTGGGACTAGAGATTTACTTAGGAATTTTTGTAACGGAAATAATATAATTCTTCAAAGCAATTTTCAAGTTAAACCTTATAATATACAGACTATTTTGATTATTTTTTAGAACTTGGAAATGTTCATGTAGACGCCGAGGGAGACCAAGACTGCTGGGAGTCAGAAATTTCTCAAACCAGCGTGCGTGTGTGATTAAGGTAGACAAGTACGTTAGATCTGTAAGAATAGCGATATTTGGCAAATGACACTGTCTACAGTGTGAGGAATCTAGCATTGTGGTATAGTCTATACTAATAATATAAAGCTGAAGAGTTTGTTGGTTTGATTGTTTGAACGCGCTAATCTCAGGAAATATTGCTCCGATTCGAAAAATTCTTTCAGTGTTAGATAGCTCATTTATCAAGGAGGGCTATAGGCTATATAAACATCACGCTAAGATGAATAGGAGAGGGGCAGCAATAAAAAACATTGCGACAACGGCAAAATTTAGAACTAAAAAT
>DWDT01005923.1:0-10058 GCA_018245595.1 Microceris scylla
TATGTACAGACGTTTTTATTGTAACATCCAAACACAGTGCAAATACTTGTGTTCGTTGCCGAAATATTGAACATGGACGGGAATGGAACCAACGAATCTCGGCTGAATTTCACTAAACCCTAAGCAAAGAAACATTTTACGGATATATGCATGTAGTTGTATGAATATAAATACCACATTTATGATGGTCCACCAGGCGAGAGAAGTATATACGAGCCGGCGGCAAACTCCTGCGCGAGCGGTGACGCTACGATGAAGCGTAAATGGAACGAATGGGACAGTCCTCCAGGTAAGGAGTTGGTACTACATCCATCCAGTTTTTATCTTCAATGTTACCTCAAGGAATAGCAATATATAATATGTATAATGTTTATTTATTAGAAATGTTTTTATTAGATGTGCTGTTCCTGTCATAACGTAGCTCGATATGATTACAAAATGTGGCAGAATGTTTTTGTCTTTCTCTTTCGCTTGTTTTTTGAAATTAATAATTTGATTGACGGTCATGGAATCCAATAAAATTTAACCATTAATTTGCTTGCCTTTGTTGTATCACATAATACTTATAAGTATAACCTATATCTATGTAGGTACATATGAATCTGTGTATGTTTGTATATAATATGTATGTAGGTACATATGTGTATGCATGTACAGACTTTACTATAATATTGCTATTATTTAAGTATGTGCCAGCTTAATACGTACGCACGACCCCAGTTCACGATTTCGGACACGACACGACACGACACGATTTCGGACCCGTCTCAAATCCTTCGCAAGCTTCCAACGAGGTTGCAGCGAAGACCGACTGACAAAATCTTCGTAACTTAATCGTCCGTTAGATATTTGTTGCTAGGGTTATAATTATTATTAGACATATCTTCTCGCCAGGTCCCTTACGGGATAGGCAAGAGAGCAGCGAGGGCCAAGTATCTTTATCCTTACAGACCTGTCGTGCTTCTTCTAGCTTTAATATAAGACAATAAACCTCTTATCGCTTAGTTAATGTTACTTTTTAATACCCGCTGTACTCCGGTCTAATACATAAGGAGGGTTGTACTTTAAAATAAGGGAGAACGAACAGAAAAACAAATGGTACATAATAGTGTCTCCGAAGCTAGAATGCATTAAGGCATAACTGGTGGGAATCAAAAGAGTGGCAGCGACTCGCTGATTCGGAATGGCACAGCGCGATGACAATGACGCCATTAGCGGGATTACGTGATGACGGCGCTGAGCGCGGCCCGCAGATATTGTAGCCATGTATACTTAATTTTTCAGGATATCTTTTACCACTTAAAGAGAGCTAGCTTGATATAAAACCTGTATTTCTTCGAAAGGAAAGGGAGAGGTATTATACCCCCACGATTCAGCAGACGTATTTTACGTCGCATGGAACACGGGATGAGCCTATTGTCATACACTGGGTATAAATTCAGTCTCCCCGCTACTATTTTTAAGTTCGAAAAATCCAATATTACTTTGTCCGGGGTTCGAACCCAGGACCTTTTATCGACTGACAAGTTTGCAACCACTAGACCAATGAAGCTGTCGAAGAAATAATTTATGGCTTTTGAATCGTCTTGTAATAGGGTTTATTGCGATTGACCATACTGCTGTTGATTATATTGTAGCATGTGTGTAACATGCAGTATTTGCAGCATCATTGCAGCAGCATGTAACATAATTGCAGTATCGTATTTAAATGGCTATTAAAATTTAAAATAATTTCAAGGAACTTCCAGGCCCACACTTCAATATTCGCGTTTGTGTACAAAACTGAACCTGAATAACAAAATATTATATGAATGTTTTTTTGAAATACATATATTACGTAAACCCATTGCTTCACATAATTGTGTTTCACAAGCCAGATATGTTAAGTTTAAATGAGAAAAACATTTCTGTTTTTGTTGTAAGCTGGACGTTCAGTACAAACTGTAAATATATTTAAATTTTAAACCCTGTCCCTATAATACAATCAGCATGGGGACACTAGCGACGTCACCTCCGGCCCGCATTCAGAATATTCTGTTCAGCGAATGCTAAATACATTTCTGTTTCCGCTACAATGTGACAGACAGCTCTATTTACCAGTACATAGTACATAGTTACGATGATTAGGTACGTGCGTAACAGTATCTAATGGAGCTCCGGAGGCACTCTCGTACTTCTACTAGAGTGCTTTTGGTGTAGAGCACATTTTTTGAGTTCTCTTTTTGTGTCGTCCAGATTCTTTCATTGAACTTTCAATTTCTTCATATGAACATATTTACATCTGTATGTTGTAGAACTTTTGAGATCAGTTTTATAGAGTCTTAATGCCCTAGTAAACTCCAACATAGTTGTGTCATCTTGCATGGTTCTTTGATGAATCTTCAGATTTTGTCAGGGTGTGGCGTAATTAAAGTAGGATTGATCCTGGCTCAATATTTCTAAGGAAAACATTATTCCTCCTTACTTATTTGCTTTAGTTAGGAATGAGAAGAATTAAAGCTCCAACAACGAGAAGGCTTACGGTTTCTTCTCATGTCATCTCTTGAGTAGATAAGTTAGGTGTGGTCATCTAAAAGTGACGTTTCTTTTACTACACCACCCACAGCATGGTAACCCTTGCTCGGGTCTTTACCTCATTTTTTGAGCATTGAAAAAATATAAAAAGATCATTATGAATATATTACTTTGCAAAAGGTAATAAGACTAGACATTATTTTTAGCCATTACATTACATTACAAATTATGTCGAATTATGCCTTTGCTAGACACTAAGTTTAAGATTTGGTTAAACTTACATAGGTTCACATACACATTTTCTCATAAAATATATATAGATGGTGATATTAGACATAGGCCTACTGAAGCAGGAATGTACACGATATACGGTTACCGTGCCCCGGACGTCGCAGCAATGTCGGGCTAACATTTCCAACATACCGCCTCGTAGCCCCGCGGCAATTGTCAGGGGCGACGACTAATACAATAGATCTTCGCGAATGTATACAAGATGACGTCCACTTATGTTATTATATAAAATATTGATATAAGAAGCAGAAAGCTTTACACCCAAGTGTTGTCCGTCCAAAGACAACATTTGTAGAATAATTATTACTGTCGAAGAAAAAGGAAAATATGTTTGTGTGTTGTTCTATTGAAGGAGCCAGAAGGAGGCCTATGTTCAGCAGCATTCTGAAACAGGCTGATGAACACGATGGTGATAAATATGGAATGTATTACATACTCGTGCTAGCCTACAACGAGACTCCAAGTCTAATATGTTGCAATATTTGGTCATCAATACTTTTTTAATATGCCAATGCATGTAATACCTACTATGATAAACTCACGCCTGTATTTCATCGAGGGGTTATGCGAAGGAATGTGCTACTCTCTCACTTTTACCAATTAGGTTAAACCTCGCATGGAATAGGGAGTCAATTGCCATACATCGGACGCAAACCAGATTTCTTTCGAGTAATGGGAATTTCATGAGTACTTCTGTTGCATGCCTAATCTTATTGAAGCATAAGAGGATCATATAAGAGATATAGCTTTTAATTATACATCAACAAGTAAAAATAATAAATAGATATATACATTTATTATCTGGAAATCTTATTTCACAAGTAGGTACATATACCTTCTTACTTTAGAAGTTATATGTACTTGTGAAATATGATTGAACAGGAACACAAGCAACATTTTTTTATAGATTCTCAAGAGCCAGGTCTTGTGACGATTCACAAAAAAGTCAACTTGGGTCGGACAGCGACTGACCTGACGCCCGACATCGATTCGTGCGCCCCCAATGTATCCTCCACCCCCGAGAAGAAAAACAGTCAAGCGGACATTTCTCAGAACAAACGGTGAGCAAAACACGGTTTTATTTTGTACTGTAAGGAGTAAGGGGTTCCAGCCACCATCTCAGGAGCCTAAGCCAATCTCACCTGCACGTGGTGCACCCTGCTATAACAGACGAGGCTCTGGCGAGCAGCTGATTGCGGTATAGCGCAGCCTAAATAGGCACGGCTAAATTCCCTGGCCGCCGACAGGCAGCAGCGCCGACGGTGCGAAAAGCTGTGCCCTGCGATCTCCAACCCGCATGCCCAGCGTGGAGATTACGGGCATAAACCCTCTTTCGGCGAGGCCTATGTCCAGCAGTGGACTGAGATAGGCTGATGATGATGATGATGATGAATTAAGAAAAAAGTAAAACTTAAAGAAACAGTGTCGTAGACCGTCAGTTTCCTGCCCTCCGTACGGAGAAAAGGTATATACAATTTGACAATTGTATATGAAAAAAAGTATCTTGGTGAGCTTTTATAACCGCGATCTACGTCCTGGAACTACGAAGTCCTTTTACCCATGATGTTGGGGCAAAAAGTACATGATTGAAGCTCGGCAAGGCGAAAGAACTCTAAACAACTTCACTACAAGGTCGCGCGTAAGATGTCGCCGCGAATATAAATGGAAAAACTTGTGAACGTTTGATGGCTCCGGGACTTCGGAGTTTTTAAATTAGTGATGTACAAGTAGGACATGGTCCGGCATATCATTGACATTCACATTGCGTCGTGTTGCTTAAACCTGTACAACATTCATTTAACAAGTGTATTCTATGTATCATACGTATACTCGTATGGACCTAAGTATGTAAATGAATTACATGACAATTTGAAATAAAGTTTCTTCTAAATGCTTAGTCTTTCCATAAATATTGTTACATTAACGTAGCATTTATAACTATTACAGTGTGTGAGTTTAATACCTTAATATAAAACCATTGAATATATGTATATAAAGCTTATTTGAAGTTTTCTTCATTGGCTGCTACAATAGTTAACTAATAGTCCAGCTATCAATAGCAGCACGAACTCTTTCTATAGGACTATCTTCACTGCCAATCGTATGGACTGGTTGAGGGACTTTAGGGACAGGGAAAGGACCATTGTTGGTTATTGAACATGGTGTTGCTAAGGGAATTAATTATTATCTCAAGAATGGTATCTGATACGCTTGGTGATACGCTTGGGCCGATGTTTTCATAGCTTTTTCACAAAAATATGGCTCACTCCTTCATAGCTAACACTCCACCAAACCATCACTGAAGTCGGATAATATCCGTGGTGTACTCTGTTCACTAAGGGGGACCAGTTGACTTCTTTACAGCTTTCAGCATGAATGCTGTCATTTTGTTTCTTAAAATATTGCTCAGTTGTAAACATTTTCATATCCGTAAACAATATTTTTCTGTGACCTTCCTTGCGTACCGCTTAAGTAGTTGTTTTGATTTTACCACCATATTCTTTTTTATATTATCAGTTAATTAATTTTTTTTAATTTTGTTTTATTTATAGTTAGCTAGAACGGACATAAAGTTCAATTACAATAACTAACTCAGATACATGACAATTCAAAACAAAAATACACAAAATGAATTAAAAACATCATAAATATAATTACACCTGTCTCGGATAAATATAAATCTGAGTCGTTTAAAATTTAAATCAATAATTACAAAATAAATCAAATTCAATCAATAGGTAATAATTATAACAAAACAACAATGCGATCAGGCCCAGCAGGCCCAACTACGTATCTCTGTACCAAATTTTATCTCCGTATTAAAATGCATTCAACAACAAAAATAGACCAATATGGCCCTTTATAGTATCTGATTTAAATAAATATTTTCCAAGATATTACAGATTTAAAATGCAGGGACATAGCGGTTGTGGCGGTACTACTCGTGCCTAGGATTTACCGTTCTAATTTAAACGCCTACAATTATGGATAAAGATATTTTTTGCATTGACCATTAATAATGGCATATCTGCCGGAGAACCGACAACCGGTAGGCGAGTTCTGGAGTGAAGACTGCGGCTCGGCAAACGTTGTGTAGGACGCCCTCCGGCGCGGTGGGATGACGATCTGCGAATGGCTGCAGGCAGATGCTGGATGCGACAAGCCGCGGACAGGGCGCAATGGCGCTCAGTGGGGAAGGCCTATGTCTAGCAGTGGACTTAGATAGGTGATGATGATTGTCTAATGACAAGAAAATTGTGATCGTTGTGTATAAAGACATTATGTAGTAAATTTAGTATCAGCATTGCACCCGTGACGAAGCCGGGGCGGGTCGCTAGTTATATATATAAGCGAAATACCAATGACTGATTGACTCTTCACGAGATCTCTAAAACTATGTATATGTCCGATTGACTTGAAATTTTGATAGTTATTCATTTCGGTACGTAGACGCTCATTAAGAACGCATTTTACGATAACCTTATCGAAAACGATAATCCTACCCAAAATTATTTATTCTCCTACCATTACGCAAACCCCTCCCTTCTCCACGCCGACACATCTCCTCCCGCCCGTCGCACACTCGCTCTTCTCTACCCTTCCTCTTGCTCTTTTGTCCCTTTTCAAAAAGTGTAATAATATTATATCGACAATATATAACAGCAAAGTATACATTATACTCACCTATACCAACCGACGGCCAAACTACACCCAAACATTTAGACCCCGTCGCTAGTGGCAACTAGTGGTAACAATATACATATTAAGTAGTGATGATCATGTGAAACAAAATTAAGAAAATGTGTCGTTTTTAGTGTATCACCCTAAAGAAAATTTGTCAGTGTCAAAATCAAATTATACTGGGGCAAAATATTGGCCGTGCAAAATATTGGCAACGCTTCCGACTACACAGTAACCTCGTAGGTGATCTGAAAATCTGGGTAATGACTGATATTCTGATTAACTAACTTATTTTCTGAATTGGTAGATTATGAACAACAAAATATTACTATACAATGCCTAACAATTTTCAATTCGTCTACTAAGCTGTAAACCCAAGTGTAATTATAGAGATATTATATATAGAGTAGGGGAGTTAGCCTAAAATGTGTCCATCTAAAAAAGAGGAAGCAAATGAGGCTACCTATCTCTTTGTCTCTTTCTATTCGCGCACGCACAGGTAGCGCTAGCGTGAGTCATGCGTCAGTAGTGAGATAGAGAGAGATAAAGATAGGGTATCGCAATTGTTTCTCTCTTTCTAACCGTCGAACGTTGCCGCTTACACGCAGCCGTATGTCTTCCCTATACTATATATAATATCTCTATGAATGTAATTCAATTATTTTCCGTCCAGCAGAGCGGGCGGGTGTCAGCTAGTATGTACAATACGTGCGAGACGTATACTCAGAAATGGCCTTTCCATTGGACTTAAGGCACGGTTAACGTAGCCAAGACTTACTGTTTCGTACGCGCAAGAGACGTTGGCATTGTCTTCACGAAGTGACGAAGTGAAGGCAATGCCAACGTCACACGCACCTCTTCCGGCTCGTCTTGTAACTGCTGTTGAACGATGATTGTGCAAGTTCTGCATTTCGTATCTAAGTAATATTTCTCGCCCTAGCCACCAGTGTGAAGGCGGACAAGCCGATTGTGAGCGTTATATTGCTGGCACGTTTGTGGCCAGGATGCGAAACTTAGGACGTCAAGTGTACAGCCGGGCGTGGGGGAGCCCGATTATTTCAACTATATCAATGCCGTAATCGCGTGTTCCCCATGGTTATATTCAAATTGCCTTGATCTATTGCAAAGGACTAAAAATACTTTCGCGTTTTTCCAAATTTCATCAACAATGAGTTTTGGAGTGGAGACCGCAGCTCGGCAAATGTAGTGTAGAATGCCCTTTTGTCAGGTGGGATAACAATTTGCGAAAATCAGAAGCTGAATGCCTCAACGAAGGACCAGACGCGATGGCGCACATTAGGGAGGCCATATCCAGCAGTGGACTGAAATAGGCTGATGACGTCACGTACCGATGACGAACCTTTTTAATTGATGTGCAATATTAGTACGAATACATTATCCTTTTCTAAGAAAATCTATCTCCCACGCGCCAGAGACATATCGTGGGGTGTTTCGGGCTCGTTCCGTGCGCGCATTAGGTAGGCATCTGAGCGATCCTCGGCTTCCAGCAAGTGTCGCCCATCACG
Organism: Microceris scylla; assembly: GCA_018245595.1. Classification (NCBI taxonomy): domain Eukaryota; kingdom Metazoa; phylum Arthropoda; class Insecta; order Lepidoptera; family Hesperiidae; genus Microceris; species Microceris scylla. The sequence goes on from DWDT01005923.1 coordinate 8,013, forward strand.
GTCCTGTCCGCGTCGTGGTGGCGACTGGGAGATAGTGAATACCGACTGGCCGCTGTTTGAGTTGTATTAAATAACAGCTCAGAATAAGACTCGAAGTACGCTAACATTTAGACCCAGTTGTCTGGACGACGGACTGCACTAGTGTGCATAACACGTTACGTCCGTTATTTTGTATTGTGAGAAATGTGTCCCTCAGATGTGTCACTTACACGTGTAAGGCTAATACCTGCATGTAAACTTTTTTTATACTCTTAACCACTTGGAGGTATCCCGTTTATAATAATACAATATACCTACTTTATTATAAAATAAATATGAATAGTTTTTGCGTGCATGTTGCTTGTGGTAGTCGCAAAGGACTGTGATCCTAAATACGAAAGCTCGCGCGGTCGGCCGGAGCCCCGCCGGGCGGAGCCCCGCCGGGCGCACGCCCGTCGAGTCGTACTGCACGTACATAGATTCCATTACTTAAGCTAAACCACTGCAACCATTTCTATATCGTATACTTTGATGAAGACAGAAAGCTAAGAGTGTCTTCTTGTGCTTTGTATATATTAGTACTGACGTTCAGCACCTAATATTATGTAACTTTACACACATCGAGCAAGATGGCAGGTGCGCCTGGCACGCATCGGCCCCGCCCTCGGCCGCTTGTAGAACGGCCGCGGACTTTATACTCATCATCATCAATATGAACATCAGCCCACTCCCGTTCACTACTGGATATAGGCCTCTCTAATCGCAGCCACTTTGCGTATATCGTCACTCCATCTAGCTTGAGCGTGTCCTACGCTTCGTTAACCAAGTCACGGTCTCCATTCTAGAACACGTCTGCTCCAGCGGCTATCGGTTCTGCGACAGATGTGACCAGTCCACTGCACTTCAGCTTGCTAATCCTTTGGGCGATGTCGATAATACAAAACACCATGTGCCGTCACATATTCGTATTCGAGGTTATATTCCGGGATGTTATATTACAGACATCCTAACACCCAGACGCAGAACAATAAATAGTACTCATCACACAAATATTTATTCTGGGTGGAAATGGAACTGGTTCACTAACCACTGCGCCAACAAGCCGGTTAGAAACCGATAAATCCAACGATTTGGGTGTATACGAGTACTATACTCAGAGATGGCGGTGACCCCCAGCCCCCTGTTAGCCGGCGGCCCGTCTGCCTTTTGGAAATTGAACGTGTATAATCGTTCTTCGTACACCTGAGATCGCTGGGCCCTGCGGATACTATAATAAGATAATTAATTATGATAATTAGTAGTGTACGGGCGATATTCAGGTTCGAAACTGCAAAAGTTATCAAAGCTGTAAAGAAAGCAGGTCCATCAGAAGAGACCTAAATGTTATGTAGCCGCGAGCTCAAGTATATTTTTCAACTAGGGACCTGAAATACACAGCGCTTATATAATACACAATACCTGTACTTTACGAACTTCAATTATTGCCTTCACGTAAATAAATCTGATTTGTCGCCGCACTATGAAGTACAAAGAGCGCTGTATAATATTGTGACACGGTACAAAGCATTAAACTGACGCATCTACATATCATGTATATAACATTTATAGAACTTGTTCGGAGTCCGTAATCCTATTAGCTCGCGGAAGGGAGCGACCACTATTGGTATAAGCTGGGCCTAAAAACATTGAAGTATGTACTTTTATGCGATGTTTCCTATAAAATTGTTTGTATGTGTTTACGTTTATGTACAACGTTTGAAATGAAATCGAGGTAAAAGATTTTGAAAACGCTTTGATGAGAAAAGCTTCCCAAAGGCGCATAATCCAATTGGAAATACGGAACCCGCAATGTATTAATATAACATCTAGTTGTCCGTCGGTTTGAGGGAACACAACTATATAGATACTTTATAGTCAGTGTTATTCTAATAGTAAATTTTTCTTTAAGTTCTATCTCACGAGTACATTTAAAATAGTCTGCTTTGCCCGACCGTGACCACGGGCATGATATATATATATCATGCCCGTGTGTGTGTGTGTGTGTGTGTGTGTGTGTGTGTGTGTGTG
>DWDT01005924.1:0-10058 GCA_018245595.1 Microceris scylla
GAGGAAGGCTATAGGCTATATAACATCACGCTAAGATGAATAGGAGAGGAGCAGCAATAAAAAATATTGCAACAACGACAAAATTTAGAGCTTTCCTTGCGTGCGCTAAGTAAACGGTGAAAGTTACTCAAATATCATGTATTACAAAATTGTTCCCCTCTAAAAGTTCTAAATAAAAGTCCGCGACAGCATGTGTCTAGCTTTCAACGTTAACCCACTATAACCATTTTTATGGTTAACAAAATAGTTTTTAAATAATACATTATTTGCGAAGGTGTTTTAATAAACATGATATTAATCCTTATCCAAATCAATAAGTTATTTATCACAGGCACATAATTATGTTTTCTTTTATTCCACGCGGACGAAGTCGCGGGCACAGTTAGTATATTTATATGAACATAATTTTTACAATTAATATTACTTGTTGGACACGAAACTTTAATGTAAACGTAATTTTCATACAAAGTGGTACATTTTCAGAACAATTTCAATTTTTCTTATATAGAGCAAATACAAGAATCACTTTTTTTCTTTTTTTTAATGTTCTTATGTTACTACACAATACACACACACACACACGCACACGCACACAAACACGCACGCACGCACGCACGCACGCACACAAACACACACACACACATAAATTACATTGCTTCTATCCTGCGCTCATAGATAAATATAAATGAAATGATTTTCGTGATTATAAAACTGAGCATCTGTCATAACAAATACGCAAATAAATTCATTGCAGCGCCGCTGTGAAACATGTTTGAGCGCGGCCACTCGCTGTTTTATGTACTACTTAGAACATGGGAAGCTGTCGAGAATGTTGCCGCTTTATGTAATTATTGTAGACCGCCCCGTAAAAATATTAAGGAACATGAAAGAATTGTGGCACAACGAATGATACGGCTTTCCCGTCAATCTGATACATTAAAAACTAAAGTTGAAGAAAAAGGATGGATCAAAAAGTGTGTTATTTGGAATAAAATGTCAGCGGATGATCTTCAGAACTGCCCGAGGTTTACGTTTCAAGAATTGTGTGACTTAACTGTAGAAATGTATCAACTAGAACAGGCAGTCCTAAAGAAACAACATTCAGATAAGCAAGACATTTATAAAATATTTTTACATAAAGAATCGAGCGATATTTTGAGAGTACAAATTTAATGAAGACACACAGCTTCCAAAATATACACCCTCTGGATACAGTACAGTGCCACCAGTGTAACAAAGTGGTACTGTCAATGAAAAGTAGGGGCGAGACTTGTCGGTCGCCGCGCTCATGTTGCCTCAATGGTCTGGTGTTTAAGTCGCGACAGACAACAAGACCACAGTAGCCGTAGTGTTATTGTTGTTAATGCAGATATTAAACAAAGTTGGACTGATGAGAACGAACACTACATAGGAAGTATGTAGCGTAAAATTTTGTTAAAACCATCAAAATTTTCGAAATAAAGTTGATTAATCTCACAATTTTGCCTTTTTATAAAACCTTCCTAAAGTAACGTGATTGATTACAAAATATACGTTAAAGGTGGATATCCTGTTTACCAGAATATTTATTATATCTTATTATTTTCTTCTATGTGAAGCTGATGCAAGTATAGGAATTCGTACAGGGGTGGGGCGAAAATGAGCCTTATCGATACCCGTCCTTTTCATGGACGCAGAAATGGTAAATTTAGATCTTTTGCGAATATCTCCCGTTGAGTGTACATATTTTAAATTTTTCATTTGTTACTTGGCCATCTTTTCTTTTTCTGCAGAATTAGTGGCAATTTTTATTTTAAAAATATTTCGAGCACGTTGTCGTACCCGCTATTAAACTTCGAGTAATTTGAATAGCAGATTTCAATAGAATCATTTTAACAGTTTCAATACGTTAACATAAGAGAGAGAGAAGAGTTACAATTTCCACGTATAATATTATTATGATGCAGATCGACATACCCTTGACATCACAGCACATCAGCCATCGGAAGACCGTCACGTGTTCGATTTTGCCACTCGGCGTCTGCATCTTCTTAGGCTCGAAGCAGAAGCACCCGACCTTATTGTGACCTCTGTGGCATACAAGAACAAAACAATATTAAACGAGGTAGTAGGAGCGGTCGGCGAGCGTGAAGGGTGTGAGTGTGAGGCGAGCACTGACCGCACGGGGTCCGCGCGCGGCGGGTAGCCGGGAACGTCCACGCTGACGGCCGCGCTCACGTAGCAGTGCGGCTCGCCTGCCGCCGCGCCGTCGGCCGGCTCGCCGTCGCGCGCGAGCGCCGCCGCGTGCCGCAGGGTGACGAAGTCGCGCGGCGACACGATGCCGGGCCCCACGCCCGCCGTCACCTGGTACGTGAGGTCGATGCCCGCGCCCAGCGCCTGCGCCCGACCACCGAACCGACTTTATGTCACTACGTGCCACTGCGCACGCACGCACGCACACACGCACGCACACACAGACACATCATTATAACACATGACCCACTGATTGCTTCGAAACACATTACATTCGATCTCTTTAATGCAGATATGCCAATTTTTATACCAGAACACAAGAGCAGTATGTATAAAATAAACCGAAGAATATACAGACACGACCGGACTCACCTTAATGACCTCACTCTTCAGTATCATCGGGTTCCACTTGGGCAGTTTGTCTACGTTGTCCCTGAACTCCTCAAAAAGAAACTTGGCTGGACAATTCACTAGACCCTGCAACCGATGAAATATTTAATAAATAATGATGTATTTAAAATTTTTTACCATTCACACTTGATCACATTAGAAGACTAGCTAATGGTGGAAACGACAGGAGTCAACGATAATAATGATAATGATGGTGGGGATGACGATAAATTTAAAAATAATAGCAAAAAAATTTTCTCTCCTCCAGCTCAGCAAACAATCAACAGCAACAGCAACCTCAAACTAACCGTAAACCTGTACACTTTTCCGAACTGCTCAGTATGTCTGGACTCCACCACATCACCCTTCTGACTTCCCGTCTTATCCAGCTTCCAGTCCGGTAAGTTGATGATTCGGACAGCGTTGCGCAAGCTCTCTTTTGCTAGCTGAATGTACTCCTGTATCTGTGGACAAGGGCATATTATTTTTTAATTTTCCATACTATGTAAAAATAATATTTTGTAACAATATTACACAGGGTCTTTTAATCCCAAAAGAAGGAGGGTCAATTTTATAATTATATTATATAAGGGGTAAAATACGACCCCATGTTGTTTGTTAATGCTTAGTAACAAGGTAGGGTCAAACATGATCCCATAAAAATGAGTTTAATTTATTTTAAAGATACTTCTGCAGTGGCCTTTATTTGTAAAATAGAATGTTTTTTAAATTTGCTATATGCTCAGAAAATGAAAACGGCAATAATGGCGTGGTGGTTTGAATTACATCCACCAAATTTTGTGATTTGGCAACATTGATTTTTTCAATTGGCGCATTGAAAGGCAGATATCATATGAATTATAATAATTATTATTACATCATTGCACCCAGTCCCTAGCAGGACCCGGGAGGCAAAAAGCACCGAGTACCAAATATTTTTACATTCAGACAATATGACCAAATGGATATGATGATCTATGTTAATTGCTTATTGTCTGACTATCCTTCTGCTCCTTATGCACTCACGGTGAGCCAGGAGGCTCGGAACTCTGGCTCCTGGTAGCGGTTGAAGACCATCCGTAGCCAGCCGGTTAGACCGCGCGCGCTCATGCTGTGCAGCTTCTCTTCCAACTCCTCTCAGTGCGAACCGACTCCAACTCTTTCAGGTGTTGGTTTAACTCTTCCTCCTGAATCTCCACTTGCTCACTTGACGTTGACGACGCCATTTTGTATTGTTTGTTGAATGATACTAAACATGGTTTTAATGTTTTTTGTTTGTTTGTTAAAATGCTGGGAAAATTCAATATACTACGTATCAGTCTAGTATTTCTGGAGCTCTGTCAATATTAACTTAGAAAATAAAAATAAATACGTATCAAAACAAAAATCACTTATTTATGAAATATAATCAATATTTGGTTGGTCCACCTTTTGATTTTAGTACAGCCGACTCTTTTCGGCATTGACTCTACTAGCTTAAAACATTCCTCAGTACCTAAATGTTTCCATTCATGATGCAAAGCTGCCAGAAGGGATGTTTTATTATTAATGGAGTATCTTCTAATATTTTTCTTTATTGTAGACCAAATATGTTCAATTGGATTGAGGTCTGGTGATTGTGGTGGCCAATCTAACAGATCAATGTTATTTTCGGCCATCCAGGTCATAGTGTGAGCTGATTTGTGGCAGGAGGCGTTGTCCTGTTGGAATTTAATTCCACTCAAGTTTGTATCTCTTTTCATACGCCTCTCGCACAACACCATTTCGCCCACTCCATTAGCAGCCATGCAACCCCAAATCATAATAGAGCCTCCACCATGTTTAACGGTGGGCACGACGCACTGAGAGTTCTATTCTTCGCCCACCCGGCGTCTGACATGGGTCACTCCAGGAGTTCCAAACACCAGCGTTAAGACAAGAAATGGTTACTTTCAAATTTCATATTTTTTCCTTAAACAACTGGTTGTTAATGATTTTGTGACTTGTTTTAATATTAAACACACAGTAAAAAACTATACCTCAAAGTTAAATTCGTCCGACCATAGCACATTAGACCAATCTTCTATACTTCTATTGTCCAATCTGTGTTTTTAAGATCCCACTCCAACCGCTTCTTCTTGTTGTGTTCTGATAGCCACGGCTTCTTTCTTGCCTTGCAACTTCTAAATCCAGCTTCAACAAGCCTTCTTCTTACTGTTTGAACACCTACAGATTTGCTTTTTGCTTCCGATAAAGCTGCAGCGAGGTCGAAAGCTGTTTTTGCTGTTTTGTAGAGACTGTCGCTCCAACAATTGGTCTTCACGGACTGTAGGTATTTTTCTTCGCCTGTTCTTGGTCTATTTTCATGAGTACCAGTCTCCTTGAACCGATTCAATGCATTTTGCACTGCATAACGCGAGCACTTCACTTTTCGCGCTATATTCACTTGCGACCGGCCTTGTTCATGTAAGAACTTAATTTTTAGGCGTTGTTCGGCAGTAAGTTCAATTTTTTTTTGGCATTTTGCACGGTAACAAGGCTAATATCTTAGAAAATTACTAAAATAATTGCGTAGTAAGGATGTGTTCACTTCAAAATATCACGAAACACTAAAATCCAAAATTTCGTGCACAAAAATTTTTGTTCTTACACACCTGCATGTCCTAAAAACGTCTCATTGTCTTTTTTCTAGGTAAAAGTATCCCTAATACAAGAATAGTGCCCTAAAAACCTAAGCCGAACAATAACTGTTAAATAAGGATAAACAATACGGGTGCCTAATACTTTTGCTCGTGGCTGTAGTATCCAACCATATGAATACGTTGATCGTGAGTGATTTCTGCTGAGGTCGCATGATACTCTTTTTTGTTCAGACTATACTGTTATCATTACATTAACAGCTGCCTCTTTCTGTCTCTTCATCTGGGGATCTTTACGAAGTTCATGTCTTAGAAAACTTAGTGTGATTCATTCGTGATTCTAAGACACGTTACACTCAATGATCCTAATTTTAATGTTCATGATACTGTATAGGTTTTGAGTCATCAAATCGACCATTGTAATTCATTTCTAAGATTGACTAATATTAAATTTGGCGGTATATTGTTGTTAATATAAATTATCATGTTTCAGCAGTCTTAACAGGCTCAGTGTTTATTGTCCCGCTTACTCTTAAGTTGTTGGGATATCTATTTTTCTTATAGAAATCCGCGTTTTTTCTTACCACAGTTTCATACAGCGTCGAAAATATCCTTGAACCATTCGGTGATTTCGCGCGTTCTGCTCATGTGCGGAACCATGTCCTTACAGCGAGGTACCCAAGATGTGCGTCTTGACCTGACTATCGTGTGACCCTGCCAGCCAAGTGGTCCAATTCCCGTTGAGCAGAGACCATGCATGCTCGCCATTGGCCAGTGAATTAGTGACAATATTACGTACTTATTCATTTGACCGTCGCTCTGCCATCAATTTAGCGATACAACAAGCTTCGCTCGCTCGACTCGGCGCATCATCTTGAGCATTCTATCTTTGAGAAGTACACCTTAATAGTGCGGAAGTCTGTGCTCGGGATCGCTTACACTACAATATATCGCATTAAATTGGTCCGTCGTTACGTCCAATTTCCATTTTGCTAAATCTCAAAATGGTGGATTAAATTATGTACCTTCGGGACGGGGACGGACGCATCATGGCACTCCTGATGTGGATTTTCGCCAATATGGCCGCCGTGTACTGACTCGTGCGATAATTGGACATTTTCTCAAGTGATTTTGTGGTGCATGGGACTCGCATAAAGGTGAGATTGAATGCCAATTGGCATTTGTTTATAGTTTTGAGGGATTCGTACTACGGATTGTATGTTATTTTCGATAAGGTAAGCTAGCTCGTAAGGTTGTATGTACGGCTTATTACCATCATTATTACTTAAATTATTTTGACCACTATCTATATACTTCTTTATATTGGCCAAATACTTAAGGTTCTTTCCATCATTGTCCTAACAATAATCAAAAAAATAACATCTCGCCACAAATTTAAATTACTCATCAAACAGATCTTTAATTTCATTTGTTTTTGTAACTGTACGTCCTCTCAACATTAACTGCTCAACATTATTAAAGAAACTCTGTTAATTATATGACACATCCAGACCACGTAAACTTGCTACTCATCAGACGTAATCTTGCTACACATTCGTTGAATGTAACATTCATATTTAAGCTTTAATATAAAGAAAAAATATGAAAAATGGCACAATGTGCTCAGGATGTCAGCACGCTTAATGTTATAAGTTGTTTCAATTTTCGCGTCATTGGTCTCAACAAATGATTTCAGTGTATCAATTATTCAGTTATATATTCACAAATGATAGAAATCTGATAACAAAGATGTGGTTGTTTCTTTATTTTTCTTATGACACTGCAATTGAAAATTTTAAAATAGGCATCAGTACATCTTCACTCGCCAAAATCAATAGATATTTTTCACTGTATCAATTTAGTTCTTCATTAATTTACTGCCTGCATAAAAACGCGTCCATTATATATTGCATCACTGATAATGCTTTGAAACCTATTCATATCATCAATAGAACGGCTTTCAGCACAGATCTATTCATAAATCCCCACGGTATTGATCCGACACCATCGCAACGCGGGAATTATAGATCCCATAAAATCGTTCCAAATATATGTGTAACGGTTTTTTTATTAAAATACTATGATATCATCGTCATCATCATCATAACCCTTTTATGAAGACAGTGAACGCCAATGAACACATGTCCACTCTCAAAATATCTAGAGTTAAAGGCCATACTATACTATACTACGCTTGGCAATTGCGATTTATCAGACTTCAAACGCTTCAGAGAACGGCATGAAGAACTTTACAGCACACAGATATATAGTTTTTCTCACGATGCCTTCCTTCACCACAGCGTGTGATATTTAATGTGGAAAATGAACATTCGATTCGACTTCCTCGTTGGTCGTGTTGGTTGCAAGTGCGACTGCTGATCGGGAGGTCCCTGGTTTGATTACTGGGTCGAACAGTACAAAATTTTCCAATTTAGATTTTCCACCACCTATTCCATTGTGGGACGTAAACGTAATCGGTGAAAAGTGGGAGTGTTCTGCATTCCTCTGCGTACCTCTCTACCTTTATAATATCATTCTATCTAGAGATATGGATGTTGTAAAAGCAATAAAAAATCGATACAAAAGGTGGCGGCGATTAACAAGTTACAAGAGAATCTGGAAAATTTAAAATTCTTGGCTTTGATCTAAAGTAGGTCTTGTTTCAATAAATAGTCCATTAATATGTAAATTAAAAAATTACATGTTCCACTCATGTTGCCCAACCAGCAATATTTTGCCTTACGTGATCATTGTTATTGCCAACATGAAAATAGATGACTCATTTTTGCACTATTTAGAAAAAATGCATCATCAATGAACTATTGCATGCATTCATGGTACGCGTATGGTACAGATATGTCACAATAATACAAAGCGACCTATATAACCGAAAACAACGCTGTACCTTTTACTACGACTAGTCACAGAAAAGTAGAAAAACAGACGTGACAGTCATTTGAAGTTTCTATAGCGACTTTAGTGTTGAGTTTCTTTGATTCATATCGGGAATGATCATAGATTGCTTGCCATTAATAAGTATTTGTTCGAACTCATCCGCTAAAAGTCGGTTAATCGTCCTTAGTTGTAAATTACTGAAAAACCAATCGTATTATGCTGTCATCAGTCTGTACCATAGACCTTCTCTATTGAACGCCATAGTATCCAGCTTCTGGCTGCAGTCTCACGCAGATTTTAAATATCCTCTTGTATATTTTGGTTAAAATATTCATCGCCACTTCTGGTGAAATATTAAAACTACATAAAAAAAATTTTTTTTTTCTTGAATTATCACTTTGCATTTTTCCCATTTTGTGTTCTCTAAACTTATGAATTCCATTCCTTGTTCCAACACTGGAACGATGAGGGTTGATGTTTATAAAAAAATTCGTAGCTATAATTTTAATCGAATCACATCACGCTAATGCATCTTGTTAATGTCTTTAGTCTTTGCTACTGCGTATCCTATTACAAAATGGAGTCATATGTTTGATAGTTTGATCTCTATGGCATCAGCAACTTTCTTCACACTATCTTCTAACACGCGGTCGACTATGTTTGAGTATTCTCGTTCGCATTACAGTGAGTTCAGGTTTCGAAATCATGTTTTTCTATTTGTTTTGAATTCGTACATTTTTCAAATTGTTTTTATGCAGTCTACTAAAATTATCGTTGTTTTTTATTATGTAGTGTTTCATTTTGTGAGTTTTGACTGTCCGACCAGGAATTAGTGAGTTAAAATTTTTTAATGTACACCGTTAATGTTAATAAAATGAGTCGAAATAATGCGAAAGCATCAACTCGATGCTAATCAAGAAGAATACTTAATCACATATACTAAGGCACTATACGATCTATCACAGCCCTGAGGAATAGAATTTAGGATATTTCACGTTAATCGTGGATTTTATTTGAGACTGATTTCTGAACGTTTTAATGACCTGCAATAGCTGTGTCAACATCAATGAGCTTGAATACCCATTAGCCCCAATTTGCAGTATTTTCCCGAATTCGGTGTTTCGTACAGTTTATAAATTGAAACGGTATATTAGCGTATTTAATATTTTTTTCTTTTATTTCCAGGAGCCGTAGTATTATCGCCTTAGCCACGCTAGAGGCAGTACCGAGTGACGTACCCCTCGACATCCAACCAAGTAGTGATCCATGGAGGCCATTCTCAGCTGCCAACGAACATATTTGATCGGCAACCGTTTCACCAAGAAGATATTCCCCGGGCTCTTCCCGCACATACAGTATCACCTCTGTCGCTCTAACACAAACATGCTCCTGAAAATAGAGAACGAGCTCCTCCAACGGCACCGTCAAAGAGAGACAACGGGCATCAAGAAACTGTACAATTCGTTCTTTGTCCTCTTCTAACCTATTCGTTGGGACACGAGAAATCATCATTCATCCATTCATCGTTCATTCAGTGACTTTTTAGTGTAGTGTCGGGTCAATATGGCCCGTTGGTGATGGAATTGTACCAGAGTAGCAGAGACTTTGCTGATTTTAGCATGCATGACGGCCGAAAGGAGGACCCTTTCACTTGGGAGTCGACAGTGAGGTTAACACTGGTGGGGAGCAACGAGGAATTAGGAATGTATCTGGAAGAGCGCGGTAGTAGTGAGGGGAGGAAGAGAAAGTGGCACCAGGAAGGGGGGAAAATGATGCGGCGTGACGACGGCGAGGAGAAAGAGCAAAGGAAGGTGCCACCAAAGAAAATTATGGGTAAGTTTATAAATCCAGTTAGGTGGAGTGACGATATACGCAAAGTGGCTGGCAGTGGTTGGATGCGAAGAGCTGAAGATCGAGCTCAGT
>DWDT01005925.1:0-10058 GCA_018245595.1 Microceris scylla
TCTCATATTGAGAGGGTTAAGGCCATAGTTTGCCACGCTGGCCAAGTGCGGGTTGGCAGACTTTCACACACCTTAGACTTAGACAACCACTTGGTTGGTTGAGTGGTGCCAAAGTGCCATTGCGGATCGAGAGGATCTGGGTTCGAATCCCAGGTCAGGTACTATTGGATATTTCTAACTTAAACTTTCTAGAAGAAATTTCTGGTAGAGACTGGGGGTCTTGATCTGATTCTAATGTATGGCAATAGACACACCACCTATTCTATTATGGGACGTAAACAAAAATAGTGAAACGTTGGAGTTCAAGTAAACGACATAAGTATATGAATATATAATAAATCATAAACAGTGCAACGCAACAGATAATAAACCTGTTCCGAGTTGTAACGTGACGTAATATTGCGCGCCTAGCACCTAGCCGGGGCCTGTCACTCGACACACTCAGTCGGCGAACGCCATTGCTGCACGTTTTGCCGCGTCGTGTTGACGGTTCGCGTCAAATTTTGACAACACGACTTTTTAAATCGCGATCTTATTTACGCGGGAGTGTATTTAAACGTTAGACACGCACAAAGGAATTTATATACGCACAAAGGAATTTACATCTAAAATTATTATTATCTGTGATATTTGACTTCGTTTTTAATATCTACGGTGAGTTATTATTTTATCTAAGCCGTTTTGTTCAGTGTAGTTATTACAAATGACCTTGTCAAATTATAAGTTATTGCTTCATACTAAGCAAATAGTGATTGTTAGTTGGTAATTATCCTGAATTACGTATATTCTACTATTATTAGAGGTAAATTAAGCACTGATTATGTCAGTCCATAATAAGGAAATTTATAATTATACAATTTTAAATGAATAAAGATTCCTATGATGTGTACAAATAGATAAGAAAAAAATAATAAATTCTTTATTTAATTTAAGATTTCGTTATACTATTAACAGTACAATATTTATGGATATAGGGAATAGTAATTATAGCAATGCAGTGCATAACTAGGTATTTGGGAAAAAAGTAGGACAGAGCTTACATGTGACAATTCTTTTTGCAAGGTAGCGTACGTCCGGTATTTTTATTTTTTTCTGAATCAAAACATTCGGCTCTGATAAAAACGAAACCTACCTTTTCAAAATAGTACTAGGTAAAGAATATTAAAACAAATTATAAACAAAATATAGGTGCATCTAGTATTTTTTTGTATGTATAATTTTTGTTGAAAATTTTTGAAAATGTAAATCGAACTACTGAGCCAAAAGTTGTTAATCAGATTGCTACCTAGAACAAATTTTTGTGTGACGAGCACAAATGTTTTGGTGTCCGTATGTGATAGTCTCTATATAATTAATGTACTCGTATGTATTTAGACAATTATGTAGGTGTTATTATGAACTATCTAGTTACTAAAGAACAGGGTTTTTTTACGAGATCAGATGCCTCTGTGACAACTGTCTGAACATGTTTCTTTTAGTTGTTATATTTAAAAAAAATTAGTAATTAGTAACTAAACAAAGGTACTTTACCAAACATAATGAAAAATTAATTTGAAAATAATTAAGGAATAAATGTTAATATTTCATTAATAAGTTGTTGCTAAAGAAAACAGAACACAGACATTATTTGTTTTAAATATAATTTAGTTTACAAGATAATGCCATGCTTACAAAACTCTGCCGACTTAATGCCATACTCTTTCATAATCATGCACTGCATAACAACATAAGACTTTTTATGAAGTAACTGTTCACGAATAAGTCGTAAATACTTTTTATGCTTTGTATGAATTGAACAATGAAGGCAGTGATAGCCTAGTGGTTAAGAATTCAGCCCCTCACTCCGGGGGTGCCGGGTTCAAACGGGTGCCGATTTGTAGACACATGACATTAATACATAAACATACATGGATTAAGACACGCTAATGAATCCAGCAGTGCACGCAAAACAAACAAGTTGTTCCGCAAAAGCGCTTACATAAATTTTCGTAATCGCCCCCGACGCGTGACCTTTAACGTAACGCGAGTCATCGTATGTAACTAACGTTTTTCTTAATATTGTTCTCATTGTGTTCTTTGCGATACGTTACGTCCGCCATACGCTATACTGAAAGTTGTGTACCTACTCCTCGTCGGGCTTGGTGGTATTAAAAATTCGAAAGTGATATTTAAAAAATGTATCAATACAGACGTGTATGAAAAGATTAACGAATGTGGAAAAGATATGTCTGTTTATATATATAAAAGTTTATATATCTTCACGCCAAATCTTTTACGGGATAGGCAGAGAGCACGGAGTACCAAATATCCCCATCCTTACATACCTGCCATGCTTCCCGTGCTCCCACATTTATCAATCTCTTAATACATGCACGCCGGTTTCGGAGACTTCTAACTCCCCCATCAGTCAAAATACAACCCATTTGGTCGAGATAGATGAGCCTTGATCTCCCTCGGCACCTGAGTCCGTCAACATTCCCATTGTATATCTGCTTTGATTAATTACCAACAGAAAAATTCAGGACTGTTGGAGTATGACATGAATCAAGTATAAAAAATTAAGAATGATTATAAAACTCCGGAAATTTAACTGCTACTGAATGTCTCGAGAACTGATGGCATATTAAAAGTGATTGTGATTTTAATACAATGAAATTTTGCGAAAGTTTGATCAGAGATGTATTAACGTTTTTTAAAGTTACTCAAATAGGAAATATTGAAATACAGAAAATAACATGCGCGCGTTAGACTTTCTGTGTAAACAACACAAGATCAAAGTTGCAATTATTAAAGAATTGAGAAATAAACGACGCCGTGTTTATTTTCTAAGCTCATGTGTGTAGCGTGTCACTAGAGGCTACTCCTCTAGAAGCAAAGGACAGTGATCCCTAAATGATACAAAACAGTTTGTTCATACACATTCCGTGCACAAGTTGCCGAAGACGACTTTGATCTTACGTTTTCTCTATTATGACAATGTTTCTCTTTATACCTCCATGAAAATAAGTTCTTTCTATATTCTGAAAAGCCAAACCTCCTGCTTCGTCCAATTCATAGCTGTAAGTCCTCCTATCTTTCCCGAGAATAAAAAATAAACAATAATAAGCTTGAAAAATTGTTTGAGTGAATGAGTTTGTGATTTAATGAGACGGAGATTATCTTGAAGAATATTGACTCTATTATTTTTGTTACATATAATAACATTATTTATTAATTACACAAAACTTTCGTTCTGTACGTACATTGTTTAAATTATCACCGGCCCGTTGCGCACTGGGCCAGTGTTTCTTGAGCCAAATAGTAAATACTTTTGTCATGAACACAAGTGTTTGTTCTTTCTTTGGCTATAAAAAATTATCTATGTAAGTGTATGTATATTCATATGTATATATTTTGTAGGTTATCAGCTGTCTAGTTACCATAACACAGACGCTGCGTACATAGATATCAGATCGGCTTGTTTGATATTTGAAGGTATTTATTTGAATTTCAATATGTTATGTTGTGAGTACATAGAACTGGGTCCCTGTGAACATTGACTAGTTTAATGATCACTTGTGCAGATTCGGGTGCCGCTATGCCGACAGATTGTTAATATCCGCTGCAAATCTGCCGCCGCCGCCGCCGGGAGCGGCAGCCGCTCGATTGTTTTAAATTAAACTAAATTACTCTACGCCTCTGCGCCCGACCGGTATTGTTTCAGATGTATGACCTCTTTGTCCCTGTTCTATAGATTTAGCTATCAACGCGCAACGCTGATTTTGGTGTCAGATTTTGTTTTGTTGTTAATTGCTTTGCTGTCAAGTGCAGATTTTGTCGTAACCGAGACAGACACAGTTCCAAAAAAATCTCCGATACGCCTATGAACTATAGTAGTTAAATTTGCGACATTTTAAATATCTATGTCAATGACATCCCGCACCGGGATTTCTTTAAGAGAAACTTTTTCGTGGGTTAGTTTTTTAACCCATTAATTTTTTTTTATTTTCCATATTCTCTGTTTATTTCAAAGCTTTGTAAAAATAAAGTATATTTTAGAGAAACATCTAATGTGATAGAGTTAAAAAAGTCAGCACACATTAGGGCTCAATTTATTTGAAGCGTAATCTTTGGTTTCACTCTTAAAAGCAATACCATCGACAACACTATAAATTATTACTAACACTATTTTTTACAACACTAATCTTCAACTTTATCATTATAAAAAGGAAAAAAAAATTAAAAATAAAAAAACTTTAATCCTTGCCTTTACCCTGTAAAATCACTAAGAAAACAAGAAACATGATTAAAAAATATAAATACAAGACAAATTTTAAAAAAAGAATTACCAGTACATAATACAGTAGTGCAAAAAGAGTTTGAAAATATTATGAATAGTTGCAAAACAATAATATAGTAGTGATTAAATAACGGTCATAATTGTCCGTGTCACAGCGAGACAGGAACAGGTAATTACCGGATTAACGCACACAAATAGAATTTTTTATCGAAAAGCAATTCAGTATTTTCCTCATGCTCGCTACTTGTGAGGTCCCATTTACTGTAACACTGTTATGTTTGTATTCGATATTCACAATGTAATTTATATATCCCATTGGTATGTCATGAACACAACTTGCCGCGACATTTGAATTTCGATCTGAGAATGGGTCAGTAAATGTAGTAATGTCTTGGTACTTACAGAAAATAGCCATCTCACGACGTTATGCTGAGTGCACGCCCTTTCCTAAGCACTGTGACTAGAAATAGTATTGTATCCATTCCAATCAAATTCGTTTTTCAAGTATTATTTCAAAAAGTTGTACTTAGACATTTGGTCGTTATCTTAAAAAAATTATTACAACATCATCATTAAATTTCAAGCTATTAAAGTTTTAAGATATTACAATTATTGTGAACGATTTATTAAGATAAGCGATGTATATTCTTGCTTTCTCTACATAAAACTTATTAATAATAAATAAAATATCTCATAAATTACGCAGAGGAAGTTATTGGTATCAAGTAGTATAAAAAGATGCTATATTATTAGTGACACTTATTATTAAAATTTTCGAAAAATAGCAATTACGATGTAGGTAAGCAAAACTTAAATAAAGCTTCATCTCTAGGTAGAGATGCATGCGTCTAACGCTAGCTCGCAAGTCCGGTTCCCAAACTGGTTCAGTGCAGCGGGTCCCTTGCAATTCATAGCTCCGGAGAGGTCAGTTACGTGAACTATCTCAGGATTCGAAAATACACCAAGCACTTGTATCTGCAGCTTGTATTCCAACACTCATGTTCGGATTGTTACACATTTTTACGTTAAACTGTTAAATTTTCAACTGTTATTGGTCGACAGTTGCATTTTTAAATGTATGTCTACGTAAAATTTTGTCTAATAAAGTACCTAAGGTTGTCGTTTGAGGAGGATGAAGAATATAGAAGAAGCATATCAGGTCTGTAACGATAAAGGTATTTGGTATTCGTTGCTCTCTGCCTACTCCGTGAAAGACTTGGAGAAATATTATAATATAATAATTATACAGTAAAGTATTTATAAAAATAGTTAAAAAGCTAAGAAAATGAGAGTATTTCCTAAAAATAGTATACGTATTATTCATTAGTCAGGACATGTATGGAAATAGTTAATCGCTATACAAAGTCTAGACATGCAAGATAACAATAAACATAAAATATATTGTAACAGAACAATGTATTTAATTTAAAATTTCTAGTACTGACTCAGAGTCTGGATCTGTGACTGGCGTATGGCAATAGGCTCTCCAATTATTTCATATGACATAAACTTAACTGGTCAAACGTGGGAGTGTATTACAATTCTCTGGCTACCCCTTCGGGAATTATAGGGGTGGTGTTACGTTTACCTAACAAATTATTTATGATTGTCTATCATATTTATTTTCATTATAAATAATTTATAGTATACATATATACATACATAGTATACATATTTTTATATAGATCGAGCTCATTGGCGTGCCATTGGAGAGGCCTTTTTCCAGCCGTGGACGGGAATAGGGTGATGATGATGATAAATATGTATTTATCAAAATATTTTTATTACACCCAGTCAGACATACCCGTTTTCATCATATAGACTTTTATCCAAAGTGGAAAGCGAATTCACGGCTCAGACTAAGCGGCCATATTCACGAACCACTGGAACAACGAGCCAAATACATGTACCTACATTATATTTAATGCCATTACTTAAAATATCGTAAGGAAGTGTGTAATAGAAATTTTGTAACGGCATTGATCTATTTGTTACTGATAGTAAACTACCTTATATTGCGTGTAACATACGTTTGAGGTGACCGCGCGCTATCTCGAGCAAACCACAAACTATGATAAGCTCTCAATACTCTGACAGTCGATTGACTACGCAACGACATCGTTCGTTCCCGATCAAAATATTTTCGATTACATGTACAAACACGTTTGATTGCCTCGTTGGTCGTATTGGTTGCAAGTGCGACTGCCGATCGGGAGGTTCCGGGTGCGATTCCCAGATCGACAACTACAAAATTTTCTAATTTAAATTTTCTAATAGTG
Source organism: Microceris scylla (assembly GCA_018245595.1). Taxonomy (NCBI): domain Eukaryota; kingdom Metazoa; phylum Arthropoda; class Insecta; order Lepidoptera; family Hesperiidae; genus Microceris; species Microceris scylla. The sequence goes on from DWDT01005925.1 coordinate 6,559, forward strand.
GTTCTGAGTCTGGATATGTGCCCGATGCATGGCAATAGGCTCACCACCTATTCCATAATGGGACGTAAACGTAACCGGTGAAACGTGGGAGTGTTCTGCATTCCTCTGCCTGCCTCTTCAGGGATTACAGGCGTGAAGTTACGTTTTTTTATGTGCAAAGACAAACAAAATTGTACATTTACAAATGTACAATTGCACTGTAATGTAGATACAATCGTACAGTTCTGTTATGTTCATTTCTAAAACCTGTATCATGTAATCACTTTTTCGTGTATTGTGTAACGTATAAATAAACTAAACTTCTTTACCACTGAAATGGCTGGGTGCTAAATATTAATCCCTATTTTATTAATTAAGCTACTTGATACCAGTCTCTTCCGCAACTACATAGTTGAAGCTTGGATTATATTCCAGATATCACTATTGTGTTCCAATTAAATTTTAATAGTAATCAATTTGTTTTATAAATCATTAAGAACATTATACATGATGAATAGTTAAATCAGAATTACTTACCTGTTTTGAAATTAATTTGAAAAAATGTCAGAAATGTCATGTCTGTACGGATATGTCTATACGGAGTTACGAGTATATGGCACTAAGTGCAATTTACCTACCTCGAGAAGTACCTATGTGGCGTGACTATACAATAATAATAAGACAATCACCGTGTCTATTATGTAATTCAAGATTAAATTGGTTTGAATATTTCAAGATGTATGTGCTTACTTTCATATTCACATATGCAAGGTCGTTGTTCTAGCTTCGTTGCCGCTGCAAGGTCACAACGGAACTAATCTAGATTATTTTAGATCATGATAGATATTGACTCCAAAAGTGCAATATATATAAATTATTTAAGTAAGAAACCGACATGTATGCATAGAAAAAATGATAAATATAGAAATTGGACATCGAGTCTGTAAGGATTGAAACTTTTGGCATTCGGTGTTCCTGCCCCTCTACCTGCCCATCCAGTAAGGGATAAAGCGTGATGATAAAATAATAATAACTAAAACACTAATATTATTATTATTTTCAAAATGGCCATGTATTAGAAATCATTGTTTATCGTTGATACTAAAACACCGGATATTTTTATAACAGTTTAGTTTAGAATAGTTTTTTTTATAACAGCTTAGTTTAGTTTAGAATAGTTTTCAAAGTATGCGCGTACTTTCGTCTCAACATACACGAGGTCATTCGCTATAAACTCCGTCAGCCTCCGCGAGATCTCGACAGGACTACGCCGAACTATTTTCAAATATATTCCTAACGCCAAAAGCATTGCATAGCAATTATTTAAGTAACTACTTGGAAAAATACGATGTCTATTTATCTGACATTTTTCGTGCGTTCATCGCTAGTGTATGCAACGTAGGTAATGGGTTTGTCCAATAAGAAAAAAATGTTATTCTCCATGGAATTTTCCTTCCATTTCCTTCCGGGGAAAAACATAGCCGATATGGACGCATTTGAATGAAAAGTCATTAAGAACGTTCGAGATCGTGTATTCTATTGTGGCTTGTGTTCATGTTGTTATTTGGATTTACATATACATATTTCTACTTCGTTACTTACAACGGCACAGTTTAGGAATATGTGACGTAACATTGTCACGTCATCCCGTCAGCGTCTTCCGTTCCACTGCCGGCTCTAGACCTTACCCAAGGTGTGCCACAACGTTCGATCCTCCGCAGATCTCATCCAACCATTAGCACCCGTTTTCTTAAGCTCATCGGTCCGACGGTTCGAAAGACGCACGACTTTACTATAATACTAAAATTTCAAACAATGTTCAGGGCTTCTTGTAAGTTGTTGAATTGGGAAAAAAAATCAAATCAGAAATAGAACGTCCTTCTCGACCTTCGCTGCCCGCAAAACCACAAACAGTGATAGGAATATGAGAAATTCTGTCACGACGCTGTCTATAAGTACAAGTATTTTAGCGAAGGTGCTAAAATGAAAAGTAAAAAAATATTATTCGGCATTGAAATTGTCTACATCGGTAAACAGTGGATGTGGTGGTGGCGCTGATGACGGGCTGCAGCATACGCAGTGCGAGAAGCAGTGCTCCGCGATTCCCAAACCGCATGTCCAGCGTGGGGATATGGGGAAAATCCTTATTGGTTAGGCTCATGTCCAGCAGTGGACTAAAACAAGCAGTAGTGATGTCAAAATACCCAAAAACCGATCATCTTACTTACAGCTCAGCTCAATTTACCGAGAATAAATAAATTTCCTTGTGTATGAGACATCAACAGTAAATATTTCCTGTTACCTCCTTTGACAGTTTATTGAAAATATTTTGCTCAATTGCCACTATTATTGAGAGTTCAAAGCAAGTTCCTTAAAGGGTAGGCAGAGAGTACCGAGCGCCAAATACCTGCATCATAATTCACAAGTCCATTCTCATTATACGTACCACTATGCCTATGACATGCTCTACCACGGGTATGACGGTTTGAAAAAAGACGTGCAAGACTTTTAGAAGACTTGAATAAGCACTTACTGCGCAAATATATTACGTAATACGACACACCATTTTCCATCAGATAAGACTCGTGGACAAACTAGCGTATTCCACATAAGAAATCTTGGATGATATACTCAAAAATAAAAAAAACAATATTACGCCTGTATTTCCTGCAGAGGTATGCAAAAAAGGGTATTATATATTATTATATGCGGGAGAATATTATAATAAATTCAACTTTGAATATTTCGTAGAAGTTCCTATCGAAATACTCCCATAAAAATACTAGTACTATTTACACTGAACTAAATGTCAATTAATGTTTTACGACTTGTATGAATTCTCGCTCCGATACTAACCGTATCGTAACATAAATACGCTACAGCGAACCGTGAAGGTGAAGCACGGTTGCCGATCGAATTACTGATTACAGAAACGTAAAACATTGGAAAAATTTAAAATAATATAACATAACATCACGCCCATATTTGTCCTAAAGGGTAGGCAGACGAGTGTAATACACTCCCACGTTTCACCAGTTAGTTATTCCTTCGTGGGATAGGAGATAAGGCCTATTGATTTACAACGGTCAAAAATCCAGACTCTAGACTCTAGACTCCAGACTATTACTAGGATTCTTCCAAGTTAAAACATCCGAATAACACTTCGCCAGACCCAGAAATCGAATTCTCTTACTCAGTAATTGCATTACTACCAACTACTGGAGCAATGAGACAGTCGCAAATCAAGACTACGAGCTAATATTGGACATTGAAGTTAGGAAAAATGTATAAATCTTTGTCCGAACAGGAAAACGAATTCAGGACTTCTTAGTTTGCAAACGCGCTTGCAACTGGCGACCGACTGATTGCAGTATAGCGCAGCCTAAATAGGCACGGTTAAATGCATAAACCTCTTTTTGGGGAGGCCTATGTCCAGCAGTGGGCTGAGATAGGCTGATGATGAAGATGATGATGAAACGCGCTTACAAACACGAGACCATCTAGACGGCCAGACAAAGACA